>CATIWM010169706.1:0-14040 GCA_949671775.1 Mallotus repandus
TATGAATGTTCTTTGAATTTTCATTTGTGCCCATGCTGAATGAATCTAGTTGAAATTGAATTTATGTCAAACATGCATATTGAATCAATATCATAATGCACAATATCATTAGGATGCACATTACACAAATAAGCACAATCATAATTCATATCATTGATCAATAAAGTAAAAGTTCTAAAGAAACTAAAATGTCATTAAAAGAAACTAAAAAAAAATTATTTTCTATTCTAAATGCTAGGGATGCTAAGTCTTAAGGTGGCTATCCTTTAGGTGGCTGACATAGCAGTTATTCTCGACGACCATGGTTCACTTCTATATTGTCAATCCGCACATTATAACCTTTCTTTTCCTCCTCTTCAAATTCATCTCCCCATCCAGTAGGCACTATTGTTTCAAAGGGTATGTCACCAGAAGATGGCTTAGTGTAAAACACTTTGTAGTTAAACTTGCCTGAGGGTTGTCCTAACAAATCTTCAACTCCTTGTTGTGGCGGCTTAGGAGCCTCAGATTCCTTACTATGCTCACTTAATGGCTCACTGTTGTCTCCAAATTCATCACCCCATCCTCTAGGTGTGATTGATTCAATAGGGATATCATAAGAAGGTGGTTTGGAGTAAAATACTTTATAATCGAATTTGCCATAAGGTTGGCCCAATAAATCTTCAACTCCTCTCTGGGATTTTTTGGGGGCATTAGGAGTATTCTCATTGGTAATAAGGTCTAGGTCCTCAAAGGAGCTTAGTACTTCTTCCTCACTAACTCCTGAATTAATTATCATGGTAGTTGGGGTGGAACATTTTGGTTGTTTGGGAAAGGATTATTTTTGGTGTTCAGATTTTCAGGGTCTGTGATTTTTTTAGAGTCTATAAGGTTTTGGATTTTATGTTTAAGATGCATACAAGAGTCAGTAGAATGGCCAGAAACTTGGTGAAACTTACAGTAACTATTTGGGTCAAAGCCAGGGAGATTTGGGTTTGGTAATTTAGAGATAGCTAAGGGTCTAAGGAGGCCTTTTTGGATCAAACAGTCTAGGATTTTAGATAAGGGTTGGTTGAAATTCGAGAATCTCCTGGGTTGTTGAACAGCATGCACTTCCATAGCTTGACTAGTATTTCCTTGATGCGTGCCCCTAGTTGGGTAGTTTCTTGCTCCAGTACTTTTAGCAGTCTTCTTTTTCTCACTTTCAATCTCCTCAGCTTGCAACCCATCATCATAAAGGTCTACAAATGTCTTAAGGTTCATCATTTGTAACCTCTCAACCAAATTAGGTAACACATTTTGAACAATCATTCTAACCTGATCCTTTTCAGCTAGCTAGTTTTTCATTAATCCTGCCTTATTCATGAATCTAGTCATGAAATTAGAAAATGATTCGTTGAGCTTCTGCTTAGTCAATTCCAAATCCCTAATAGACACCTCTAGCTTGGTGTTATGGTCATACTGCTTCAAGAAAGTAGTACATAATTCTCTCCAGTCAGGTCGGATAGAATTAACAGCCATACCATCCAAGGATAATACAAACAACTTGGCAACTACAAATAGAGGAGCCTTTGTGGTGCTTATGATAGTTGTATATTGACTAAGGTGGATCCTTGGGTCTCTAGTACCATCAAACTTCTACAACTGTGGCATCTTAAACTTATCATGCAGCTTATCTTCCTCAAATTGCATCATATCATCAAAGTCAAACGAGTATCCCATACCCTATCCTCTTAGCAATTCTTCCATTTTAGACATCTTCTGAGTCAGTGCTTTCATCTACTTAGATTCCAGCTCTTGAACTTGCTCAAGCGATTCCCTCTTTGCTTTCTCAATTATGTAGTTCTCAACATCCTCCAATTTTACTTCAGCATTTGGTGCATTCCTAGCAGCAATCATTGGTTGCCCCCCCAGCATTGTCAAGTGGTGCATCTATAATAGGTGGATTAGCAGCAACAGGAGGTACAGCAGCAGCGAGTGTAGGTACACAACAGCAGGAGGTGCTAACCCAGCTAGGGCTTGTCTTAGTTCATCTTGCATCATGGCTCTCATATCATCCATCAATGCTCCTTTGATATCCTCTAGGGTCCAATATCCTTGTTCCATCTCTACTATTTTGTGTTATTAGTGTTGGTGTAGCTTCCAAGTAAAGCAGGTTGATCAAGCTCTTTTCCAAACTATGAAGGATCTCTTTGGCTATAGACTTTGGGCTTGAATCAGTCCTCACCAATCTGCCACCTTTCTGTTCCTAAACATAGGAAGACCCGGATGAATCTATGATGGCTGAAAAATAAAGGGTTAGTATGATGCATGAACTATATGTATGCATGTATGCATGATGCACGTGCTATGCAACAAGTAGCAAATAACAAGTAGCAAGTCAAGTATACAAGTATCAAATTAAGTGTACAACATACATCCTTCTAACCTTATTCCTCCCACACACACGTGTTCAATGGTGAGTTTCTTTTCCTAGGATTTTTTGTCTGGGCCTCAATATCAACCGGGAATATCAAGAACTGACAAGCATGCCAAATCTCTCAAAGTAGTAAAGCATAGAAATAGTATTTCTAGGTATAAAAGTGTAGCCCAATCAGTATTTGCCCAAATGGGTTACTAAAGTATAGGCTTGGGCTTTTATAGATAGAAATACCTTATGGCAACAAACACAAGCAATTTGGGTAGATCCTAAGGGAAGTTACTAAGCCACTACATGAGCTGAGTCCGGTGAAAAAGGTCAAGGTTTTCTTAGCAAGATGCCCTCCTTCAAGACTTAAGTCACAGGCCAAGGTCAGCGGGGCCCGGCATCCTTTGCAAATATGAGAGAAGACTACCTCCCCTTTAGGACATGGGTTATAGACTCTAGTCAAATGAGCCCGGTAATCTCTCTTGAGCCGAGTTAAGGTTAAGAGTGATGGTTAGCCAATTTACAATCCTAGGAAGCTAGTGGAATCAAGGGACCATAAACCAACGCCATCGGCTAATAGGAACATGCAAAAATGACTGTAAGAATAAAATAATAAATAATAAAATAATTTTAAAGAACACAAGTAGAATCAGTATCTCTTATCTCCAGTGGGCTTGTCACTGTAGACGGTAGGGTTTAGCACGCGCCCAAGTTTATTGCAACTGCGACACTGTTTGAGCTCAGGGCTCTAGGGAACACACTACTATATCACAAAGACATAACATGGAGATGAGGAGTTGCCACCCAGGATAATAACTAGGACAAATCAAAGGTGGTGGTAACTCAATTCTATAATACAAGCTAGCATCACAACCAGGAGTTCTGGATACGGAATACCAACTTCTTTTAGTCTCGTGTTCATTTAGAATTATTTTATGAATTACTATCTTATTCCCTAATTACATACAATTTCATTAAACCCTAATTAAACATTCATCTAACCCTAAGGCAACCAATCCATAAAAAAGCATATAAAAAATGCATTCGAGGTGTAACGTCCCTAAATCTAAACTACATTTGATTTTATTTGTAAGTTAGCTAAATCTACATTTTTATTTACAAGTGAAATGGAACTAAAGGTGGGCCTATATTTTAATTGTATTAGTTAACTTAAATCTATTATTTTTAATTCTAGAAAGTGGACCTAAGTCTACCAAATTTAAGAAAAATGGATTTGATTTAATGGGCCTAATTCTACTTATTTTAATTTAAATGAAATAATCTTAAATCTATTTATTTTAAAAAAAATGATTTAATGGGCTGAGCTAAATCTAAATTTATTTTAAATTACATAAAGTGGGCCTAAAGTCTAAATTAACCTAAATTTAATTTTAAAGGCCTGTTTTATTAGTGAGTTAGACCTATATGTGAGTTTGGGGCCCAAAACGAATCAAAAATAACAAATAAGCCCAAATAATAAAAATAAAGAAAATAACAAATCAAAAACAAACATCATGTGATTTTTCTAACCCTAGTTTTAATTACATACAACCTAAAATTAATCTAAAGCCACCATTGATTTTAATTAAGGTTTACCAAATAAACCATAATTCACTAATTGATTTTAAAAAGCAAAAAAGTAAATATTTTACTATTCCCACTATTTGGGCTATTATAGCCTATGTACAAATTAATAAAATTAAATTAAATACAACCCATAAAGCTAAACAAATAAAATAACACAAAATGGTAAAAAAAATCTAAAATTTATGCTGAAATACAGAATTTAATCCATGACATTTCATGGATCTTCATGAGTTCTCCATGGGTCAAATCACTCTACAGTTTAGGGTACTCTCACCATCATGAAAATTTAAAAAATAAAATAAAAATTAGTTAATGAATGATTGAAAAATAATAAACAAAAATCAAATAAAAAATAAAATCAAAATCAAAATAAATGAAGAAAGAGATGAAGATTTGAGAATATGATGCAATATTGATTGCCCCTCAGAAGGTGATCACTGTTAATGAAAGTCTGTGGCTTTTGTTGTATTTATCTGTAATTTTTTGATTTATTTGGATGTGATTATGGCCAGAAGTAAAAGAAAAGTACGTAGAAATCAAAGAAAGAGAATTACATTTTTTTTTTGGCTCACGGCTAAGAATCAGAAAATGCAAAGAAAAATCATAAAACCCTAGGAGCCTTTTCCCTTTTCTGTGAAAGAAAAGTACATATTTATAAAGACCACACCTTGTAATTCTAAGTTGGGTACAGGATAAAAGTTAAAAATAAATTTTTTATTTATTATTTATCTAATAAAAAATATTTATCAAAAATAACATCTAATCAAAGATAAAGATAAATTGACAAAGAATAAAAAAAAAATTGAACCATACTTCTGATCGGAATTCTTTATTTCCGGTCGGGAATAAAAGATTTCCGATGATGTAGCCACTTTCAAACGAAATTTCTTCAGCCATTAGCCAATCAAAATTGATCCTTTTAGCTAAAAGTGGCCACTTTGGTCATTTTATCAATTAAAATGCATTTCAAATTCATTCGACCATCAAATTTAATTCCTTTGGCTCTTGGGCCAACTTCAGTCCAATTCTAAATTCTCTTATTTTTTTATTTTTTGTTTGGAATTTTTTTTAAGAAAAAATATATATATAATAAATGGATAAACAAGCAAATAAATAAAATTTAAAAATAGAACCTAAAAAAAATTTACAATTTAGTTCAAAACTAATAAATTAGATCCAATAAATTTAATTTCACAGTCAATTTTTATCATCGGGTCCTCTGTCGCATCCATGCTCTAGTCATCCCAAAATTGGGTGCTTACAATCATCTTCTTCATCCAGGTTCAGATCAGTGTAGTCCATCGGGGCATCTATGCCCTTTTCCTTTATCATTAATTGCATCTGGGCCATGGCCATGGTTATATTCTTGGCCCAGTCAGACTGTTCCACACTTTCTATCTGGCCTAAATTCTTCCAACCTACTGGATCAACTAGCACAGTCATGTCATCCTCTTTCCTTGCTCTCACCGGAATTTCTGCATCCAGATCAATCGGGACTATCGATTGCACCGACTGTTTTTCTATAATTAATTTGGTTATTTCCCCCATCATCTCTCTCATCATGGATCAGGTTTCAACAATCACTTCATCTTTCAACTGTGCCTTAAAAGCCTCAAGGTCAAAATCGCTTGTCATTTCTGTTTTTGAATTTTTGACAAAGTGACCAAAACTAGAGCAAGTCCACACTAATGAACTTGAGGGATCTATAACTGCAAAATCATGGGTTAGAACTATGCATGACGTGTATGCATGATATGCAGGTCCATTTAATTATCTAAAGCAAAAAGAAACTAAGCACATATAATTTACACATAACAGAGAACAAAACACGAATGCATCATAATGAAAACCTCCACCCTTATTCCTCCCACACACGCATTCAATGGTGAGTTTCTTGTCCCAGGATTATTGGCCTGGGTTTTAATTATCAACGAGAGATAACAAAATTGACGTATGCAAGAAACTCTCAAAATTGTTCAAATAAGTAATGAATCCTCTAAATAAATCCAAAGTCTATTCTTAACGGTCCAAGAGTGACATTAAGGTCGACCTTATTAAGATCCATTCAAAATGGGCCAAAATGTGGGCATGAGGGGCCCTCTTTTGGCAATATCCACTTAAAATAGGTTAAAAGTGGGCACAAGAGGCCCATCTTGACAAGGCTCGTTTGCAACGGGTTTGAGTTTTATTTTAAGGGTCCATTAAAGGGCATAAAACACATGCATTTGGGAGAATTCCTAAGGAAAGTTGCTAAGTCACTACATGAGCTTGAGTCTCAAGTAGTAGGCTTCGGCTCCCACAACGACATACATCCATACACGTCTCCCCACTCAAGTGTCTAAGCAACGTGGATAGTACGTGTCGTGAGTGATAATAACCACATATTCCACCACCAGGTTTGAGTGAAACATAGGCGGCAGAATAATGATTATTATCGGGCTAATAGGGACTGAAGTGCTCATTGCATGGAAAGAGTGTTGTGAATGCAACAGGATGCAAAATAAATAAAGGAATAATTAAAGATGATAAATCCCAAAACACTTAGAATCAATTTCTCTATCCCAGTGAAGTCGCCACTGTAGGCGGTGGGGTTTAGTGCGCACCCAAGTGTTAGCGACAGTGGCACTGAGTAGGCTTAGGGCCCACTAGAAATTATGAAATAGGTTTTAAGCCTAAACGGAGATGGAGTCGCCACCCGGATAAATGTTGGGACACACTTATACGGCAACTGGATTCCACAGAGGTTCTTAGAAGTCGTCATCAAAGAACGGGTTCAAAAACTAGGTATAGGCGTTTAAATGCCCACTCGACCTTGCGGTTGGCCTCCGTTTATATTTCATATTTTATTACCTTTAATTATTAAATTATTTTTTATTAACATGTAGATTATAATTGCCTTCAACTAATTGTTAAATTTTAAATTATAGTTCAAGTTTGGTTACTAATCTCATTTCATGCATTTAAATCCCAACTTTCATAAAAATATATATATAATTTACAATCATTCATTCCAAATAAATGGGGAGAGGGATTAAGGATTACAATGTTTTGCTTTAAATAAGAGAGGAATAAACAGGAAATGTACCAAAAATAAACCACAATATATAGACAATATACAGAAAATAAACTAGAAATATACTGAAACTAAACCATCGTAAATCCTCTCAAGAACTAATGAAAGGAATCAATTCCCTTTAAGTGGAAACTCATCCCAAGTTCCTACAACAGGCAAAAATAAACTTCCCAAAGTACAAAAGAAATCCTACAAAAAGGAATCCATAAAGTTAATGCATAGATTAAATTAAATTCAAAAGGAAATGAACAAATATCTAAAGTCAGTCCACTACATGGGTGGTAATCATGCATAATAACTCAAAAAGGTATGAAAAACATGGGTTTTTAGGGAAATCATGCAGAATTTACAAAAAAAATATTAAGGCAAGATCGTACAAGGCCCTGTCTGAGTGACGATCACCTCTTCTATGTCTAGTATAGAGGCGATCGCCTCCTAGCAAGGGGCGATGCCTCCTTAAAGAGGCAATTGCCTGATCATCAGGCACAGACGACCCTCAAAGTAGCAAAACTTCAATTCTAAGCAAGCATGACTTAATACAGATGAATAATACTAACAGCTACACCTAAAACTTCAGTGAATCACGCTTAGAACATGGCATAGCACAATGGACAAGTACAATCAAGCAACCAAATGAACTAAAACTAAGCAAGTCTACAACTCTTGATATTTAAAAGAAAATGGTGATCTTTACTGAAATATGAACCTTTTTTGAAAATGATTTGCCCTTAGAGGTTGATTGTGGATTGAAATGTCTTTTAAACGCAAGGACTCCTACTTCTTCCTCAAGAATGAAACCACTCTTAGCAAGAAAACCTCTCTTTCTCAAGAAGGACCTCTCCTCTTCCTCTAAATGTTTTTTTTTTCCTCTTCCCCTCTTTCTTTCAAAAAACCTCCATTTAAACTCCCCAAGCTTCCCATCATGACCCTACCACCCCTTTCTTATCATCATCCCCCCTAGCCCTCCTTTTTTCTCAAAAAGTACACCCATGCACATTCTAATGCAGAGAGGTGAGGTGGTAGGTCCCCTGCTTGCTGCCATTGGCATGCTGCATTTAATGCAGCAGCAAGTGGGCTGCTGAAGAGGTGATCGCCTCCTCGAAGGGGCAATCGCCTGTTGACCCTCCTAGTCAGGAAGCAATCGCCTGTTGCTGAAGAGGTGATCGCTTCTTCAGCCCTCAGCCTAGGGCTTGAATGTTGGGCCATAGATTTGGGCTTGGTCCTGAGCCTAGCTTATTCAAGAGGAATTTAGGTTTTCTCTTGCATTTGAAGGCCAAACTTTTCATCATTGGGCTTTATTGTGGGCCGACCAAACCGAGTATCCACAGTTCGCCCCCGATCGCGGGCTGATCGAATCGAATGTCGACAAATATAAAATAGATAGAAGTTTCATCTATATATATATTAAATTCTGAGTCCTAAAATCATTAAGTTAAAAATTTGACATATGTCCACCTTCATATTTTATATTCACTTAAAAAGCTAATGTGTTAAACTATTAAAAATAAAACATTTTTAATAGTTATTTAATATTATTTTTTAACTAAAACATTATTATACATATTTTAATACTACTCAAATTCTAAAATTATATATATATTACGTATTTTTCTATCTTAAATCACTCAAAATATTTTTTATAAATCATTAAAATATTAAAAAAATTATAGTAATTACTTAATATTATTTTTTAACTAAAACACTAGTATACATACTTCAATACTAATTTAATAATTTTTTTTCAAAAAAAAACAAATTTTATTATACTAAAAAATTATAGCAATAAAAATTAAAGAAAATGAAATTAATGTAATTTATTTTATTTTTAATTTATTTAGTTATTATTCTATTCAAATTATTTATATTATTTTATTTCATAGTCCGCGTCCTAAAATCATTAAGCTAAAAATTTGACAAATGTCCACCTTCATATTTTAATATTCACTTAAAAAACTAATGTGTTAAGCTATTAAAAATTCTAATTTTTATTAAAAATAAAAAAAAATAATATATATTTAGTATTATTTTTTAACTAAAACACTATTATAATATTTTAATTCTACTCAAATTCTAAAATTATGTATATATTACGTATTTTTCTACCTTAAATCACTTAAAATATTTTTTTAAACCATTAAAATAATAAAAAAATTATAGTAATTACTAATATTATTTTTTTAACTAAAACACTATTATACATACTTTAATACTAATTTAATAATTTTTTATTTAAAAAAAACTAATTTAATAATTCTAAAAATAAATCTTATTATAACTAAAAAATTATGATAACAAAATTAAAAAAATAAATTTATTTTATTTTATTTTATTTTTAATTTATTTAGTTATTATTATATTTAAATTATTTATATAATTTTATTTCACAGTATGTGCATCTCGCAGACTCACGTCTAATTTTTATTAATTTCCAAAAGCAAACGACATCGTTTACGCTGTAGGTAAGGTAGCGGGCCAAAATTAGTTGGGATGACCAACCTAATTTTATTTGCTCAACTTTGGTAATTGCATAAAATTCCAGAAACCACCCTCAGACAGAAAAATTATTACAATTTTACCATTTAAGGTAATTGCCGCCAGATGGACGACTAATTCAAGAGAACAGGTTGCATGGTAAATAACTAAAAAACCAAACCCAATTAATCGCAGAAACTAAAGTTCACACAAGCCTCGTTGGCATCGCCACTACTGCGCTCACTGTACCAGTCTCCGAAGCTCCCAAAGCACAAGTCTTTTATATCAGCGAAGCATTGTGTGACTTTGGGTTCGCTGGCTGCTTCTCTGTTTCGCTTCTCTTCGATTCCTTCGAGACCTTTCACAGCTCTTGCCATGGCCGCTTCCGCTTCCGTTGCCGGATCCAATGTTATCGCCTTCAAATCCCCTAATTTTTGCGATAAAAGAACCGGTCAGTTTCGTCAATGGTCTCCGATTTCTACTGGAATATCGCAGCAGCTCAACTCGTCTCGCATTAGCCTCCATTGTCGATCAAGAAGCAGCTATAGCTCATGTTCTTCTTCGGGTATTTTAATTTAATTTCTTCGAATTTCGCGATTTAATTTTGATTTTGTTTTGATATGTGATTGATTGGGTTAGTTAATTTTTTTTTTTTTTGTACAGGGATAAGAGCTCAGATAGCTACAAGTGCTGAACAAGCGAGTGCTGAGTCAGTACAGAAAGTGGAATCGCCTGTTGTGATAGTGACTGGTGCTTCTAGAGGTATTGGTAAAGCTGTTGCCTTGGCTTTGGGCAAATCTGGTTGTAAGGTTAGTTTTTTTCGTTATTATGTTCTTTTTAGTGTTTCATTTTTTTTTTTTTTGGGTATCTTGTGGTATTCATTTATTGTCCTTCTGATATGTTTACAGGTATTGGTAAATTATGCCCGGTCATCTAAAGAGGCTGAGGAAGTTTCCAAGGAGGTAAAAAAAAAAAAAAATTACTCTTCTTTGACAATTTTTTTTAATAGGAATGTTTGTATTGAATTAGTATATAATAAAAGCTTTTTAATCTTAGTAACAGCACATGTTTTATGTTTCTTGTGTATCATCTGAATGCATCATTTGGGTTTTCATGCTAATCTTTTCTAGATGAAATTGGTGTGGAAGTTAATTGATTAGATTTTGATCATGCTGTTTACTGTTCTTCTAAAAGATTGTTATTTTGATAGCTATAAGTTTTGCTGCCATCTTTGGAAATGGCCGTGTTGCTCTTTCATGCTTATATTGATTGAAATTGTCATTGAGTTTTATGGGCCTGTTGTGCAGATTGAGGCTTATGGTGGTCAAGCTATAACTTTTGGGAGTGATGTTTCAAAAGAAGCTGATGTGGAAGCAATGATGAAAGCTGTGAGGACAAATTGCTTTGCTTGGTTTAGTTTAGTGGCAATGTTTTGTTATATTATGGTGCATGACTTGTCGCATTATCATATCTGCAGGCTGTTGATGCATGGGGAACAGTTGATGTACTTGTAAATAATGCAGGTGAACAACGGTTCATTTTCTTTCTCATCATTCACCATGTTTTACATCCTCTAACTTATCTATAATGGTTTCAGGAATCACTCGAGACACATTGTTGATGAGAATGAAGAAATCTCAGTGGCAGGAGGTTATTGATCTCAATCTTACTGGTGTATTCCTTTGTACACAGGTATTTGCTTCAAAATGTTACTGATTTGTTTACTGGTTACATACTTTCTCTTATTTAAACTGAAATAGTGTGTTCTTTACAGGCAGCAGCCAAAATCATGATGAAGAAGAAAAAGGTAAGACCCATACCTTTCTTGAATTAGCTAGTCTTCCTTATTGTCAGTCATTTGAGAACAATTTTATCCATTAAACTCCACAAAGATGCTGGATTGGCCCTTATCATTTCCATATTTGTATTTCTTCCATTCTCTCTGGTTTATTTGTGATTTCTAGTCCTTAAATAGTATTAGATAGACATAGAAGATTGATAGCTTTGAATAATATTCCAAAAGAAGTTGACATGACATACTTTAGAATTCATATTATTTTTTATTTATCTGATACATTAACTTGCTCAGAGCTCATAGTTTGCAGAAATTAAAGGAAAAAAAAAAACAGAAAATTCCCGAAGTTCAACTGAGATAAAAATGTCAATATTTGGTTTTTTGTCTCCTGATTTCCGTTTAATATGTATTTTGCTTTTGGATTATGTAGGGAAGGATCATCAACATAGCTTCAGTTGTGGGTTTGGTTGGCAATGTTGGCCAAGCCAACTACAGTGCAGCAAAGGCAGGAGTTATTGGACTGACAAAGTCTGTTGCAAAGGAATATGCAAGCAGAAACATTAATGTGAGTTTTAAGAGTTATGATGTTTTAATTTCATTGATAAAAGATTTAATGAAGGTATATTTTTCTAGGTCAATGCTATTGCTCCTGGATTTATTGCATCTGATATGACTGCCAAACTTGGAGAAGATATTGAGAAGAAAATCTTGGAGACAATCCCCTTAGGTGAGTGACAAAATCTCAAAACTTAAATTTGTTATTCTTTAATAATTAATTCAAGTATTGGATTAGCTATTCCTGGTGTTTGTTTTGCTTGTTTTTATTTGACTTTGATATGAATTCCTGTAGTTGCAAAATTAATGATTCACAATTCAATTGATAATATTCACTGCATTTTCAGGAAGGTATGGCCAACCGGAAGAGGTTGCAGGATTGGTTGAATTTCTGGCTCTGAGCCCTTCTGCCAGTTACATCACGGGACAGGTTTAGAATATATTTTGTTTTGATTCATCTTGTGTTTTAAGTTTCGTCCTATAGAGTTTTAACCTATAGTTCTGTTTACTCTTTGTTTGGTTGCTTTTATTATGGCCAATCTTAGCCATGGCATGACTTGATACCTAACTTGCTTTGGTCTCACCACATTATGCATGCTTTGGCTTGCTTTGCATGGACAAGGAAATGCATGGTGAACTTCATCAATTTGGGTATCCAAAGTGAACCTTAAACTGTGGTTGTGAATTCATTGGCTAAAGACAATTAACTCAAAGAGCTTAATGCTACCCCTTTGATCGAGAGGTGCCATGGTTTTTGATGCAGAGGGTTTACATGGATTATATTATTATTATTATTATTATTTAATTTTCCTATTTAGTTAAATTTAATAAGAGAAGGATTTTAGTTTAGCTAGGATTTTATTTTTATTCCCATTTTAGTTTTCATACTTTGGCTAGGATTTGACTTTCCTATCTTAGTTGCGATTTTATTTTTATTTCCTTTTAAAATTAGGGTTATTGGGTTGTGTCACTCTATAAATAGGAGGTTTGTTCTCTCATAATTTAAGAATTGAATAATATAAGAATTTTCTCCCTTATATATATTATATTTTTTTAAGTTTCTGTGTTGAAACTTGTTTGTTTTTTTTAAGGCTCAGTTGTGTACTAGCCTTGTTAATTTGTTTATTTTTACGCCAGCTCGCCGCATCAGTTTTCATTGTCATATCATGGCATGCCTTACACATTTCATCTGACTTTTCGTTGGACACACTTGACAGTGACACTGCCTTTGGCAGCCATGCCCATTGGTGGAGTGAGAAAGAATTTCCTGTACATGGTTGCTAAGTTACATGTTATTTTGCAGGTTTTCACTATTGATGGAGGAATGGTTATGTGAGTTAACCAGGTGCCATGTTTGGTTGAGCTTGAACTATGTCTAAGCTCCAATGTTCAGACTGGCAGAGTCTGCCAAGCGGGTGTGAGTAGGTTGCATTAGGCAGGCGGTTTTTGACTTTATATACGTTTTGTAATAATGAAATGGTGAAACAAGTTTTGATAGAATCTCAATTAATTTATGTTACAGAAACCAAATGAAATGTGTGTGCTAACAGTTTTTCAAGCATTTTATTAGCAAGCAACACGTGTAATTCTTGGGCTCTTCTCATTGTAGCTTTAAAGTCGATTCTAGTTTGCAACAAATTCATGGCTTATTCTTTTGCACTACAACTGGTATTTCTTTTTGTTATTTTGATAAGGGAAAATTACATTTACCTCTCTGAGGTTTGATTTAATTTCAACTTTCATCCCTCTTATTTGAAAATCAAAAATTTACATTCCTTAATTTTAATTCCGTTAATATTTAAGTCATTCTGCTAATTTTTTTGTTATGTTTTTTATATTAAAATACATTTATCTCCTTCAATTTATAAAAATAAAACAGTTTAATCTCTAAATTTTAATAAAATAATATAATTTAATTTTTTAAATTTTTAATTATTTAAAATTTAAAATTTTAATACTGACTAAATTTTAGATATATACACATATTTCTATCAACATATTTTTTTGAATTATATAAAATTCAAACAAACTCAAAAGTCAAGTTGTAATTTTAATAAATCTATAAATATCCATAAATTTATTTTATATTCATTTTTTACTTATTTTTATTAATTTTTGCTCCAATTAAAATTAGTATTATCTAAAACTAAAGTAATATATAAAATGAATTAC
>CATIWM010169715.1:0-12405 GCA_949671775.1 Mallotus repandus
TAGCCGCTATATTAACCGTCTTAAATCACTAATTTCATAGGGGCCGAACTAAAATCATAATTATTTGTTTTGTGTCCCATAGGATCACTTTCAGAAACGAAAAATTGATCCTTCCTTGATTAAGTGAAAAAGTTGGAGACTGAGTAAGATTGATGATTCATTAATTCATAAAACTGTGCAACAGCAGTGTTTGTGATTTGTCCGCACTAAATTTGAGTATGAATAGGATACCAACTGTTACCTGGTGGAAGTTTTTTTTGCAGGTCTTCTATAACTAGAATCCAAAATAGACCCTGAAAATAGGTCCACAGCTTCAGCCACAGCACAAAAGAAGTTAATATGATAGACCCAAAACTCCACTAGAAATCTGAACTAAGATATGTGTATGTACGAAGTTTCATTCTATAAAATCCACCATTGGGTAATGGGTATTGTTATCTCATCGAGAATCGTGAAGAAATTGTATCCACCTCAGGTTTAAAGCTGGCAAAATTGTCATGTACTAACTACTAAGTGCATGTCTTGCTGGTATTCAAGAACCATCACGAAAATCTTCTGTGCTTGGTGGTTGGACAAAAAGTGTGGACGGAACTAATGTTTATGCTAAATGCAAGCTAAGAGAAGTCCGAAATCCTAGCTGTGCAAGTTGCAGCTAAGGCAATAATTTAGAGGAATTTCATTGGTTTTAATTCATTATCATACGATATCTTGTTGTGACTGATATAAGTTTTGTTTTTACAGTAATTTCTGTCTATGGCATTTGAACATTGACTGTTCAAAAAAAGAGACTAATCATAAGGTTGACATATTCTTGGCAGGCAGAAATATCTTCATCTCGGTGGCTACTCTGATTGTAAAGCAAACAACGCAAAAGACTCGAAAATTTACAAGTCATTGAAATTTCAAACATAATCCATGTCAATAAAGTTCATGGCCTTGCCTAAAAAAATTGATTAACAGCCGATTTTAAAGCCTTTCAAAATCATTTCCTTGTCCTAAAATTTATAGTCCAAAACAGCCCATATAATACCAGCCTCTCACAAGCCTAGTGGTAAAGAATTTGGTATCTTTGTAAGAGGGGAGATATCAAATCCCCCACCCCATCCCCTCCAGTGGTTGAAAAAAAAAGCCTATATATTGATAGTTGTGATGTAATTTAATTTCGTTCATTGATTTTTATTTTTCAAGGGCGATGCCAACATCTCGTAGAAGCATTGTGTGTAGTATGTCGCCACCAAATCTTTTTTATTTCACCAAGGAATCAAGTGAGAGGCAAAAGATTGATTAATGCGCATATACTGAGAAGTCCCTGTCACTGCACGTCTATTCTTCTTTAAACATTATCCTGACAATTAGATAATGAACTGGGTGGTGATACCACCATTAGGATTTTGTTAAGTTAAATTAGATTTTATATAATATATACGTATTTTTAGTGGGGCCTAGTAGGAGTGTGCTCATGGTGCCCATTTCAAAAACTAAACAATTAATTTTTTATAACAATTATTGAAACAAGATTTGCATAATAAACAGTAACGCTACTATTGATGAAACAAAAAAAAATATCAGCAGCACAGCAACAACCACTTTCCAAACAATTTCTGTTCCAACTATTATTACATGCCACCACAGCTTTACCTGCAACTTTCATAACTTCTTTCTTGAATCTTCCAGTCGAAACTTCCATTTCCATTTTTGCTTTCTGTGATTAAAACGTTGCTCGTTTCAGAGACGTTATTGTTATAGCAGCGCCCAACGTTGACGAACCCACCTCAATATCAAAAGAATCGTATCGCCGGAAAATTTCAACAACGAAAAGTCTAGCAATGAACACCACAAAGTCTTTACCTGCACACTGCTTATTTCCAAGCGTTGGATTCTCAGTCTCGGGTCCGTTTGACCACAGTACATGCTTCAGCAACTTCTCTCCCTCGCCCACAAATCTATCCGCCACGTACTCTTCGGGTCGGTCGAATATTTTCGGATCTTTAGTCGCAAATGGTTGATACCCGAATATCATCTCCCCTTCTTTAACTTCATATGCTGCGTCATGGCTTTCGATGATTATGTCCTTCTTAGCTTTACCGTACTGTGCTGGTACTGGTGGTTCGATGCGGAAAGCTTCATAGACTGCCGATTTCATTAAAGGCATTTGTTCGAGAGCACTCATCGTCACTTCTCCACCACTGGCTTTGAGCACTGATCTGATCTCTTGAGCTAGTGCTGTGTGGAGTTTGACTCCGGCACGACCGATCCACTTAAGTATGCCGGGGAATAAGATCTTCATACCGCCAAAAGTGTTAAAGCAGGTTGCGAACAGAAGATTGTGACAAGCTTCTTCTTTTGAAATGCCCAATTTCTCAGCTTCGTCCAGCAAAGATCCTGCAGAGGAATAGAAATAATCGTAGAGACGATCGTAATCTTTCTTGATCAGAGAAGCAGGAAGACGGAATGTGTGGATGAGTGGCTCTTCAACAATTGCTGGTAAGCCGAGAGTGAGAATAGGAGCCAGTTGAAAAAGCACCCATTTAGCAATCAGTGAAGGTCCATCAGTGCCGATTTTGCTATCCACTGGATCAGCACCAAAGTAACACTTACCCAAGAAGCTAAAAGCAGCTAGTTCACCAGGATCGTTGAAAGCCACTTTGCCCTTGGATGCTAGATCCTTCTCAAGACCATCGAACAGTTTTTCGTAAGAAGAACCGAACTCAGGGATAACATGGTCCCGGCGAGACTTCAAAAGATAAAACAAGAATTGCTTGATTTGGGTGTGTTTCTGCTCTGATGGATCAAGATAAGAAAGAATCCTGTAGCCGCCGGTGAGGTCTGTAGAGGGCATGTAGGTACCTGTAAAGAGGTCTTTCTTTTCAACTTTGGTTACATCGAAAAGCACAGGAAAGCTCTTACCATCAAGAACAACGATCACGCGTGGGTTTTTAGAGATGAAAGGACCAGGTGGCATGTTGGCTCTGTAAACGGTGGACTGATACTTTTGGCTTCTGGACTTAAAGAACTCTTCTTTGCCTTGATTGTAGAAATAATCAAGACGATCTTTGATGGGTCCAAAGAAAGGGAGGCCATAATCTCCAGGGATTTTACGAATCGGAACTTTTAACGATTCATCATTTGGTGAAACAGGCGAGCTAGCTACAGAAGGTTTCTCAGACACAGAAGCGGTAATCGGAGCGACAAATGATCGGCGAGTGGAGAGCTTAACAGGGCTCTTTTTGAGTGTCTCTGGTTGTGTCTGCAGAAAAGGTGAAGGCAGAGAAGATGAAGCCATGTTTTAGATTTTTTTTAAAATGAAATGAAATGTGAGAAATTGAGAGCAGATGATGGATAGGCACACTTCTATGTTCAATTTATAGCGGTGTGGACTGTGGAGCCGTCCAAGAAAATGGCTCGGCCTCGGTCAATAATGCCTAATCGTGGAAAACATGCATCACTTCAGGCGCTTGTATTTTATTTCGTGCGGAGGTTTCCTGCTAGAGGGAAATTCTTATGTATCATGTATGGCTGGTTGAATTTTTAATATATATACATATTATATTTTATAATTTTTTAGTTAAATTATCCATATCGAAAGTCTATTATGCTTTAAGTAATCACATTCTATTAATATAAAATTATAAATATGATAAATTTTTTTAATAATTAGTTTAATTCAACTATATATATATATATTATCATTCAAAACTAAAATTGAGTTAAGCAAGAACAAACAATGTTAATAGTTGCTGGTAAATTATAGGGTAAATTATGGTTTGCCTCCTGAACTTTAACCTAATACACTACTTCGCTCCCGATTTTCTAAAAATAGATTTATTAGTCCTTGTAATTTGATTCGTTAAACTTATTAATCATTTTGTAAGGGTTTTTTAACAGTCAATCAAAAAAATAAAGGTCAAATTAAGAAAAATAAAAGAAAAAGTCAAAAGTACCCTCTAATTTAAAGAGTCATGAATAACAAACATAAAACTAATGTACAAAATCAATCACCGCCCTTTTTACTATGCCATCTCCACTGCCATTTAAATCTCCATCGCGTTCTACCCATCACCACCATACTCTCCCTACTCGCCTCTTCCCTCTTATAACATATATGTATTTTTGTGCTCTCTACGACAATTAAGATCTCACTTACAACTCCTATAGCATATTCTCCAAATTATTTTTTCTTTCATGGTGCCCAATTTGATCTGATAGTGAGTAACCTGCCCAAATAAAAGAACATAGCAAGTGAAGATCATAGCAATGAAATAAATAAGAAAAATGCTTACTTAAGGCAAAAATACATCGATGAAATCTGCCACTCACCATCCAACATATGATCTTCAAGTGCCATAAAATTTCACTGATTGTAGTCCTTCACTCCCACAACTTGGAGACACTTCAGAGACAACCACCAATATAACATGGGTAGTTAGGTAAGAAGAGGTTTCAACCATTAGAAAGACCAACAAAGGACTGACAAGATGGTGCTTAACTTGTATCTACTCATCAAGTCAGTGTTACCTCTCCCTCACTTTCATCAATTCAATACTTTGGCGAACAATTTTTTAAAGCTTTTAATTGACGCCTCCATGCATGTCTGCAACACAACCAAAACCCAATGCCTTCGACGAAAACATGATGTTAATGCAAAAGTTAGTGACAACCTGAAGACCAATAACTTCAGTTATCTGAAAATGACAGATGACCTGACACCAATGCAACCAGGACCCAGACTCAATAGATCCAAATGCATGCAGGGACTTGTAAAGGAAAAAATGTTGAGTACCAACAACCTTAAACAAAGTCCCAATCATAAAAAAAAAAGCTTAGAAAAGCCTTCAGAATTCTCTCTGCCACAGATACATGCACAAACCAATTCCAAAAATAAAAACACACGCACACATAACAACACCGAGAAACATGATTATCACTAAAACTTCATTTTTGGAAAATGTTACATGGAACTGAAATGATAGAAGTAAAATTTAGTGTTCCAAATTTTTTTTTTCTTTAGCCAAGTCACTCTGCTGTTAGCCTTTAGTGAGCGGACATCATATTTTAACACAAGATGACCACAAGAACATTTTTTCCCTCCACCATGAATCTGGCAGAAATTGGTGCGCTCCTTGGAGATTTTGTCGCACCCTTCAAATTCCCATATCTTTCCACCTTTCATAACACCATAACCGAAACAACAATCCATTCTTCCTCTTTCCTTCTTAGAGCGCTCTGGTACAATACATCTTTTATCAGGTTCATTTGGGACGTAAAAGCTAGTCGAATCATGGGCGTTACTTGACAAAACACCACTACTTTGGCAAGAAAATTTTCGTGCGCCACTAAGGAATTTATATTGGCAGCCACCACCATGGGCCTTGCAGTAAAGACTTCAACCAATAACACTCTCATGGCAAACCAATATTTGGCACCTACGGCAACCACCATGGGAAAAGCACCGACCAAATGCTCTTATGGCTTCCTCTCTACAACCTCAACCTTGATCCCTCTAGGTTAACCCAAGCAGCGGCAATTTACACCCAACTGAAGCATACCTTATTGGATTGCCAATTGAATTGGGATTTCTTCCATTTTCTGGCGCTAGGCTTAAAAATACGGTGAGCGTGTGTTTTGGTACTGTGATCATGATGTGGGTCATCCTATTACTGCTATTTCAATGGCGGTAGCAACACTTGGGTAAAGAATAAGGATTCAGTTGGTGGTGGTGAGGATGGAGAAGTGAAGGGCAATGTGGAGGGGGCGACGATAATGAAAGATAACCAGATTGAAGCGGAGAGGGTAAAGGAGGATGTACGGTGAGAGCGATGGACGAGAGAGAAAGGAGGTGCTTCCACGCCTTTAATTGGATTTGATAAAAGAAGGGGAAAAGAGTTGATAAGTTTAGGGTTTTGATAATTTGATTTTAGGGGTAAAATGCTAGTACACTGTGGATGAGGGAAGATAAAAAGGGCTATTTAGTCTTTTCCTCACCAGTTAATATCTAATTAACGAAAATAGTACATAAAGGATATTTTAATTTATTTCACCAACTTATAAGGACTAATAAATCTATTTTTAGAAAGTCATACATGAAGTAGTGTATTAAGTCAAAATATATGGGACAAATTGTAATTTATCCTAAATTATATTTTATATTTGTTAAAAAAAATATATTTTATATTTATTTGATTGTAGTTTGAATATAGAAAAAAATTGGCATTTTGTAACTTCCCTAGAAGTGTGAATCTGAGAAGGATTCTGCGTGTTTCATTTTTGTGTTCCCACGTATGAACTGTGAAGACTAGTCTTGAATGTATCTTCTAATTTTTGTTAATTGCAGAATTGTTTATTTTTCCACGTCTATTTTTCGAAAAAAAATTCAGGGCTATTTGAGTTGTGAGATTCTTATAATAAAATTATACCTTGTTATAATAGGCAAACAATCTCGTTGTCAGCTCACTTTTTTATTATCCATTTTTAATTTTACGTTACTTTTAGTATTTTTTTAGTATATTTTATTTAAATTATTAAATTTTAATAAAACAACATAAATCATTTTTTAAATAAAAACAATATAAATCATTAATATTAACAAAACTTATATTAAAATTTTATATTTTTATAATATTAATTATATATTAATTCAATTAATATTAATTTTAAACTGATGACTATTATATTATAATAATTATTAATAAATATTTAAAATGCCTATCAGTTTTTAAAGATCTGTATCCTATCATGTGTATGACAATAATATGATATAATAAATGCAATATATTTTTTATTAAAAAAATATTCAATGGAATATCTTATTTTTATTTTTCATGATAATTTTTTTAAGAAAAAATTTTGATAAAATTCATTAGGAAACCTTTTAACTTTTAATTTTTATTTTTTTTTACTTTTAAATTTTTATTTTATTTTATTAAGCAGTCAAACTTTTTATTTTATTGTAATTAGGGACAAATTTGGCAGAACTCAAAATTTCATGTTTAGTGTTGAGAATGCCATTAGTTGTATATACACGTCAACTATTATTAGGCTAACATAGAAATGAGAAGGCAGAAGAAAGGAGCCATGTAGATGGATTTTGCTCACGCCTAAAAAGCTTCCTTCCTTTCTTCACCTTTACATTTCTTGGCCTATACAGTATATATGTGATGTGCACACATTCCGTGATAAAAACACTTGGTAATTCATTTTCTGTTACAGTTTCGAGCCCTACACAAAATGAAAAGTTAATTGTGTCATAAGATATAATGCATGAAATAAACATGTTACTTTTGCATGTATAAAATTATACAGTAACCAATTCCATCGCCGAAAGGAAAATCGAACTGCAAACATCTCAATGACCAATACCAATTAAATGTATCCTTTAATTGGACCAAAATGTTGTAAAATTCGGATTAATTTCCATAAATAATAAATTTATCTTAATAAATGACTAGAGTGAAAACGATTATAATAAAAATCACCTCAAGATAGATTCTCATAAAAGAGTTATTAGGTCACAATACCTCCTTAAAAATCACACTAGTTAGACAAAATCTATTAAGATAAGTAATTTTAATATTACAATAATTAATAACAACTATATCCGACAATAGCTATTAAATAGACATAAAAGATAATACCAAAATTTAACGAGATTCGACCAATTATGCCTACATCCTCGGACAGTACCAAAATAATATTTCACTAAATGAAGAAATATTACAAAAGAGAGAGAAAAGATTATTTGCCAATATATGAGAAGAACGAGGCAATTTTGGGATGACAAAAACTAAAGGGGGGAGGAGTCTATTTATAACTAAAGACTCCTCCCTTTTTTTCTCAAATTCCCAATGTGGGAATTTTACAAACCAACAAATCTCTACCTTAGAAAATTTCAAACAATTTTCTCACAAATCCAAACTTCAGTAGTGTCTGCAAATTCCAGCTTTCAATTTTCAACAATATTGACCAAGTCTAAACAATGTTTAAACTTGACCGTAGTTACCACTTTTGTCATCATATTAGCAGGATTCGCAGTGGTCCGAATCTTTTAGATTGTGACTCTACCTTCTTCTAGAATCTTCCGTACAAAGTGATATCGAACATCGATGTGCTTCGTCCTTGCATGATAAACCTGGTTCTTTGTTAAATGAATAGCACTCTGACTGTCACAATGCACTTTGATGTGCTTCTGCTCTATTCCTAGGTCACCAAGCAACCCTTGAAGACAAATTGCCTCCTTCACAACCTCTGTAATTGCCATATACTCAGCCTCTGTAGTAGACAAAGCAACTGTTGACTGTAAGGTGGACTTCCAATTGACTAGTGCCTTTGCAAGAGTAAACACATAACCAGTAGTTGACCGACGCTTGTCTAAATCACCTGTATAGTCAGAATCACAATACCCAACTACACACTGACCATCTAGCTTGTCCTGCTGAAATACCAAACTAACATCTACGGTGTTTAGAATATACCGTAGAATCCATTTCACAGCTTGCCAATGCTCCTTTCCAGGATCATGCATATAACTGCTCACAACCCCAACTGCTTGTGAAATATCAGGCCTTATACATACCATTGCATACATCAAACTACCAACAACACTTTCATATGGTACTTTTATCATGTATTCCCATTCTATATCATTCTTTAGTGACATGGATGCACTAAGCTTGAAATGAGGAGCAAGTGGTGTACTAACTGGTTTTAAACTTTTTATTTTATGCCAAAACGCTTTAATACCTTTCTCAGATATTCTTTCTGAGACAAACAAAGCCTCCCCAATTTCTTATCTCTAGATATCTCCATGCCGAGAATCTTCTTTGCTTCACTGAGATCCTTCATCTCAAACTCCCTATTCAATTGAGTCTTCAATTTCTTAATTTCTGTCTGACTTCCGGAAGCTATTAGCATATCATCAACATAAAGAAAAAGATATATATAGGATCTGTCTTGTAGCTTGCATAAATATACACAATGATCATATTTGCTTCTTGTGTACTTTTGCCCTATCATAAATTTGTCAAATCGCTTGTACCACTGCCTTAGAGATTGCTTCAATCCATACAACGATTTTTTCAATTTGTATACCATCTTTTCTTTTCCAGCAACTTTGAATCCATCTGGCTGAGTCATATAGATTTCTTCCTCTAAGTCTCTACGTAAAAATACAATTTTTACATCCATCTGAACTAGTTCTAAATCCAACTCTGCTACCAAAGCCAACAAAATTTTGATAGAGGAATGCCTTACAACTGGAGAAAATACTTCATTATAATCAACTCCCTCTGTGTCTGAGCATAGCTTTTAGAAACCAATCTTGCTTTATAGCGTACATTATCCTTGTTAGGAATTCCATCTTTATTTGCATAAACCCGTTTGCACCAAATTGCCTTCTTTCCCTTTGGAAGACTAGTTAGTTTCCATGTTTTATTCTTTTGAAGGGATTGCATTTCTTCATCCATGGCGATCCTCCACCTTTTCTATTCTAAACTTTGAACTACTTCATTCTAAGTGGCAGGAACGTCATCAATTTTAATTGGTGATGCAGAAGCGACCATATTAGCATAGCGAGCAGGTTGTCTGATGGTCCTCTTTCCCTTTCTTTGTGCAATTGATTCTTGTTGTTGTGGACGTTCTTGGGTCTGAACCTCTTCTTCATCTGACTTTTCTTCTACCATAGGAGAGTCGTCATTAGTTTCTTTATTGTCTAGGACAATTCTGGTGCGATTAAACTCCACCTGTTTGGAGTACTATCTATTTGCTCTATTTTTTCTGAAATCACCTTTCTTAACATGGTAGATTCATCAAAGGTAACATCCCTGCTAAAAATTCTTTCTTTGTTTCTGAACACCAAAGACGATAGCCTTTCACACTAGAGGTGAACAATATAAAGATCGCCTTCTTTGCTCCTGGATCCAACTTTGACTCCTTAACATGGTAGTATGTAGTGGAACCAAACACATGTAAGGAATCATAATCTGTAACAGGTTTTTCAAACCATTTCTCTAATGGCATTTTACCACCTATAGCAGTTGATGGTAAACAGTTGACAAGGTAACAAGCATATACTACAGCCTCAGCCCAAAATTCTTTGCCCAACCCAGCATTGGACAACATACACCGAACCTTCTCCAGCAATGTTCGGTTCATACGCTCTGCCACCCTATTTTGTTGTGGTGTATTTCTAACAGTGAAGTGTCTAACAATACCTTTATCTTCACAGACTTTCAAAAATGGATCATTTTTTAATTCTCCACTATTGTCTGAACGTAGATGTTTGACTTTTCTGCCTGTTTGAGTCTCCACCATTTTTTTCCATTTAAAGAAAATTTCCAGTACCTCATCCTTTGTCTTCATTGTATACACCCAAACTCTCCAGGAAAAATCATCAACAAAGGTGATATAATAGTGTTTTCCTCCTAATGAAGTTGTCTTGGAAGGCCCCCACACATCTAAATGAACATAATCCAAAATACCCTTAGTATCATGGATTGTTGTTCCAAATTTCACCCTTGTTTTCTTCCTTTTGATACAATGCTCACAAAAATCTAATTTGCAAGCCTGAGCTCCTTTCAATAATCCTTGATCTATCAGCAATTTCAAGGATTTTTCACCAGTATGCCCCAAGCGCATATGCCATAACCTGGTTGCTTCTGACTCCTGATCATCAGTAGAAGTTATTACTGCTGCTATCCCAACAATTATACTACCCAAAAAGTAATACATATTATTTCTTTTTTGAATTCCCTTCATTATCACAAGTGTACCAGAGATGATCCTCATAATCCCATCTTTCGCCCTTACTTCGAAACCTTTTGACTCTAAGGTTCCCACAGAGATGAGATTCCTCATCAAATTCGGCATATAATGAACACCTGTTAAGGTTATGATTGATTCATCCTAATTTGTCAAGCAAATTGAACCAATCCCATGTATGTCAAGAGGGGCATTATTTATTGTGTAGATAACTCCACCTTTTAGTTCTTTAAAATCAAAGAACCATTCTCTATTGGGGGTCATATGGTGGCTACAAGCTAAATCTAGCAACCATGAACTGGAATAACTGGTTGATGGCATAGCAGCAATTGAGAGATTTAAATCTGCATCATCACACTCAGCTACATTTGATTCTGGGACACCCTTTCCCCTTTCAAGTTTGCCTTTATTCTTTAGCTTGGGACAATCTTTCTTCTAGTGCCATTTTTCTTGACAAAAGGCATATTGATCTTTGCTCAGTCTGGACTTTGACTTCGATCTCCCTCTCCTTCCTTTATTCCGACTCTGTGAACGACCTCTAACAATAAGAGCTTCTGCTTCTACACTTGTGTCTTCTTGCTTTTCTTTCTTTCTCAATTCATAACTATATAAGGTAGCAGTTACTTCACTGAGAGACACATCAGTCTTCCTATGAAGTAAAGCATTTTTAAGATACTCAAACTTATCAGGAAGTGATCCCATTAACATCAGAGCCAAATCTTCTTCTTTAAAAGCCATGTCCATATTCAACATATTAGTCACTAGCTGATTAAAGTTAGTAATATGATCATTCATAGTGGTACCTAGAACATAGTTGACGCGGAACAATCTCTTTTTCATGTAGAGTTTGTTCTGACCACTTTTCTTTAAAAATTTCTCTTCCAGTGCCTTCCACAATTTACTTGCAGAAGTTTCTTTAGAAAATGCATACTTCTGCTCTCTAAAAAGACATGATCGAATGGTACCGCATGCCAATCTATTGATCATTTTCCATTCTTTCTCCTCAACATCATCTAGTTTCTTTTCTTCAATTGTAATGTCTATACCTTGCTGAAAAAGAGCATCTAGAACCTCACTTTGCCACATGCCAAAATGGCCAGTACCATAAAAAATCTCCATTGTAAATCTAGCATTTGTCACAGCAGTTCTTCCCAAAATTGAAGATGAAGAAACTGTTGACGTCGGTGTGGATTCTTTTGTGCTGTCTACCATTTTTAATACAAATTCTATTTAATAACTGTCAATGCGAAATACCAATTAGCCCAAGAAAATTTTTTCTGATGTGGAAGATCAGCCTAAGCCGCAACCACAGAGCATATTAAAATAAACCAAGAGCTCTGATACCAATTGTTGTGGAATTCGGGTTAAGTTTCACTAATAATAAATTCACCTTGAGAACTATTGCACATGTGACTAGAGTGAAAACGATTGTACTAAAAATCACCCAAGGTAGATTCCCAAGAAAGAGTGGTGGGATCACAATGCTCCTTAAAAACCACATTTTTTAGAAAAAATCTATCAAGACAAGTAATTTTAATAGTACAATAATTAACAATAACTATACCCGACAATAGCTATTAAATACACATAAAAGAGAACACCAAAATTTAACGAGGTTTGGCCAATTATGCCTACGTCCTCGGACACTACCAA
>CATIWM010169758.1:0-15866 GCA_949671775.1 Mallotus repandus
CTATTGTGAAATAAACATGTTTTAATCAAGTATGGTTGGTGAGTATAGTTGGTTGTTGAAGAGTTGTTATTTGTTGAATGTTGAATGTTGAAATGTAGAATTTAATGTATGGTTAGGATTTAATTGTATTTGTTTATTTGAATGGTTTAGATTAATTCTCTAGTAGTATAAATATGGCCTCTTACAATGAGGTTAATGTATCAAAATAAAAAGAGTGAAGAAGAAGTGTAAGGAAGCAAAGCTTCCAATTGTGTGAGAGAGTTTGTGAGTTTAATTAAAGATTATTTGAGTGTTTTGTGTTTAACACAGGAGTGCCATTTCATTGATGTATAATGTATTATGGGGAGTGGAATTATATGGACCCCAACAGGATAGATGGAGTGGACCGGTTTCAGATATTAATCAATAAAAAATTCATTTATATATATATATATGATCAAACCTTTGAATTTACATCATATGAAATAATTTATAACAAATTTTACATGTATCACCCATTACAATGTGCAAAACTGTTTCTTTTTTGTTTTATTTCCTTTCTTTCTTTTATTTTGAAGACATTCTTATAGCTGTCCAGAAATTCTTTAAAACTTGTAATCTTTTATGGAGGTTTGTAGAACTTATCATGAGATGGGTATTAGATTGAACGAGTTAAAAAATATATTATTAAGAAAGATTTGTACACTCAAGATATATTGTATTAAATTAACATTATTGTGCCAATGAGCGAGTAATTAAGTGTCTCTAAGAGTATCGTAAGGTGCAGAGTTCGGTTCGTATCATCGTCGATTTAAAAAAGATGATTACTTTCTATTATACAGTCCATTAAAATTTAGGTCATATGATCATCCTATTAAAAAATAGCAATACTATAACACACTTGATATCAAGAATAGCATCATGTTGTTTTTAGAAATTTCTTAACTTCAACTGGAACTTTTTCTTTTAATATTTTTGGTCTCCTTTAGGTTATATGAAGCTAAATATATATTGATGTCGCAGCAAGAAAATCTGCAATTAATTTTTGTTTTATAGCTGTAATAGCAAAAGAATCAATGATTGTGGCCAAATGGTGATTGAGGCTTGCAGTGGCTCTCTTACTACCGATTGTTTAATGGAAGGTATTATTTAGGATATAGCTTTAGCTACCCTCTTTGCGTCAGTTAATCTTATGGTTTTTATCTCACGCATGAAAATTTTATTTGAGCAAATCATTGGTTGGCAGATGAGACATTATACTTTTTTTTTTTTGACAACCAGAAATGTTATTAATAGTTAAAATTCAGGAAAAACCATCTTATTTTAAAAACTAACCCGAATCATCAGATTCACCCGATATAACCACACCTAAACTAAAACAAGTGAGATAGACATTATACTTAATATGAATGTTTATGTTTATCTATATCTTTTGGGTAAAAAAAAAGTTAAAAAAATTTAAGCCCGGAATTTAAAAAATTGACATAAAAAATTGGATTTGAAATCTTATCATAATCATAATTTATACTATATAAAAGTATGAATAGATGAAAAAAATTTTTAGACGAAAATAGACATATATTTTTTATATATTCACAAAAATAGTCTTTATTTGATTTTCAAAAGATTTTAAAATTGATGATAATATTTTTAGTTTGTATTTTAAAATTTCAAATTTTATATTTAAAAATTATATAGGTTTAAATAAAAATAGAATAACTTTATTGTGTTAATTATCAAATTTAAATAATACATAAATTATTAAATTAGTATAAGATTTATATTTATTTTTATTACTCTTCCATATTAATTTTTATATTCTATAATTATATTATATTTTTTTTCACACATAATGTTTAAAATTATCACTATTCTAAATATGTGAATATTTTTAAATAATTATTTTTATGGTAATATTATTTTTTTTAATAATAACTCTTAAAATGTAATATACATTTTATATGAATTATTATCAATAATATATATTATTTATTATTATCAATTTATTCTATTAATATTATAATGATCTTTATTTTTATAATAATAAATTAAAATAAAGTATACATTTAATAACTATTTTAACCACGTGCATTGCACGTGAGGAAAAAAAGTAGTTTTTTTTTTAAAGATTGAAGCAGTTTTCTCCTTTTAAACTACATGGAAATAAATTTTACAAATCGATGATAATAGTATCTGAACACTGCACCTCAATATTGTCTAAGAGAAAAGTTAACCACTTAACTACTCCCAGCTATTTTATGTAACAATTTTGTTATGGTATCTTACAAAATAATAACTAACTAATTAAATATCTGTTTTTTGATTTAAGACCCACTTCGTTTGTTTAATGGAGTCATTCTACAATACAAACAAGGGTATCTATAAAAATACAATTAGAATAGTTAGATTACTACTAATTTAATTATAACTATTGATATATTTTATAGGTATTGGTACACCAAAATAATCAATGGTTATAATCAAATAAAAATAAATTCAACAACTCTAATTTTATTTGCATAAATACAAATGTTTGCACTATAGTAAGAGTCTGTTTAGTTTAATGATATATATTTGATTCTTCATTACCAGAAATAATTGCTGAATTAGTCCTCTTTTTGTCTTGATAGTTCAATTAAAAAAATATCTCCTTAATAAATTATATAAATATATTATTTTAGCTAGTTTATACATTATTCCTTTCATTTATTTACGATGCAAAAGTATTTTAATTTCAGTTTAATTTTAAGTTTTCGTTACATTTTTATTTAAATTAAAAATTTAAACAATTAATTAAGAAATTATTTATAAATTAATAACAATAAAATATCATAAATAATAATCATAATGTTTTTGAACATTTTAATGAGCCATAAATTAAAATACAAAATATACTAAAGTTCCTTACTTATGTATAGCTATACTGTAATTAAGAGAGACTTAGGTGAGATGTAGTAATTCTAGGCAGCTGCTATTCGAAATGGACAGGTATACAGAATATCAAGTACCCCAACCCAAAAGAGATGAGTAATGTTGCTAAAGCATATGCATAAGCTCTCCAAATTTTATTACTTTCTTCCATTGCATTGTATTCAGCAATGAATGCTGAAACACTGCTTAGACAACCACAAAATCCCCATTGCAAGCCTGTTGCTATAGTGTTGCATGTCTTTGTTTGCACCTGCATCACCCCATATGTAGCTCAACTCATTAAAATTTCAAATGCATGCCTTCCTGTTAAAATTTTGCAATATGTTGATAGAAATTCTCTTTTGACCCAGTAAAAAAAAAAAAAATTATGGTCCACTTCAGTTATGTGATATTTGGACAATATCATGAATACTCTACCACTGAGAAATAGAAGTTTTTAATATATTTTTGGCCAAATGCATAGTTTCGTGGCTGAACTTTACACAATTAAATTCTAGTGCCTTTCAATTTTTATTATTTTTTGTTTAACTTTTAATTTTTCTTTAATCTATTTAACTCCTATAATGTATAGAATCAGCATAAAATTGTAAATTTATGTTGACATGGACATAAAAAATTTATATAAACTAAAATAATGTTTAATTTAAAGAGATAATATAATTGAACATAAATTTTTCCTAACTTTTTTATTTTAGTTTTTAATTTTATTTTTATAATTTTGGAAGTAATTTTTAACATTTTACATATTTAAAATCATTTAAAATCAAGTGTTTTTCTATTTTAATATTATATGAGTTAAATAGAATTGAAAAATATAAATTTAATGTTAAAAAAGTTCAAATTAATATTTTAAAATTTAGATGAAAAATAATAAAAATTGAAAGATATCTGTGGTTAATCGTATATGAAACTATGTATTTAACCATATATTTTTTTTTACTTTACGTTAATAATTTAATCAAATATATAAACCGGTACAAATTAAAAGTTAGAATGAAATAGAAAAGTAACTTGTAATTCAAGATAAATGCGACCCTGGTAAATTTTGTCACCAGATGTTGTAGGAGATAAAAATTTACCTACAGTTACAGTTGTTTAAGGTTTAATATAATAGGTTTTGACGTTATTTCAAGATATTAATAAGTTTAATTCTTATCTAGTTTTTTTATTAAAAAAATAATTATAATATGGACAATTTTTTTTATACAATCTATGGGAGTAAGAATTTTTACTCTCTAATAATGTGTCAACTTTTTAAACTATCACTAATTAATAAAATAAAATAATTTAAATTTTTTAAAATCTCTCATATAGATAAAAAGAGAAAATAACCTTTGTACATTACCTCTTTGCCCCTTATTTTCTTAAAATTTTATTTTTTGAAAAAAATTTAATTCTTAAATTTTTTTGGAGTCTAAACCTAAATTGCACATGAGTGAACCCATCGTATAAAAATTTAAATATCTGTAACCTGTAAAAAAATTTTTAATAATTAAATAAAAAAATAAGGGCACAAAAATAATACGTCGCAACTCATGACGCACTATAGCGTTGCATACCGTGACATGTACCATTTCTCTATATAATGTCATTGTATATTTATAATTTTATTTGTTTTAATGTATAAGGGTTATTTTATCTTTTCATCTATATAAGAGATTTTAAAATAGTTAAATTTTTTTTATTAATTAGTGATAATTTAAAAAATTGACATATTATTAGAGTAGAAATTCCTACTACCATAGGTTGTGTAAAAAAATTGTCCTTATGATATAATGGAATCTATCATGTCATGTGTAAAAAAAAAAAAAAAAAAGCGACTTCTGTGTTCAAAATTTACCTTTCCCTTCAAAGTAGCAAGTGCTGCCATGATACAAACTGAAGAAACATTGGCAATTAAAGTCCCAAAAGGAACCCATTTCATGTGCCCTGTTTTTCCCAACCCACATCCATTAAGCCGAGCCAAGAACCACCTGAACCACACACCGGGGACTCCAACTAAGCAAGCCAGCCACAACTGAGCTCCATCGCTGCCACTGCTGAACTCTTTCTTTAGCATTATTGAACTCGCACAGAGTAGCATGACCAACATGAGCACCAATAACACCATAACAACCGAATGAAGCTTCCAGCTTTCAACCCGCCTGTTGCTGCTAGTTCTAATTCCAGTACTTTTGTGTAATCTTTCAAGAAGTGACTTGAAACACATTGCTGTCCCGATACCAAATTTAATAGAATAAGCTGAAAGAAAGAAACCTGAGAATATAATAAACTTGATAATTATAAGCCTGAAAAAATAAACTGAATTAAATGAATATTAATTTTACAAATCTATCGATAAATTCAGAATACCGTTAAAAAGAAATTACCCATAAACCACTTTCTTATACTATCCAACTCAATTAAACTTTAATTCTAAATTGATAAAGATGCATTTTACATGATTATAAACTATATACTTGAAAAGACATAGGGCTAGTAGATCATTTTTTATCACCATTCCTCGAATGAGTTTAGTCCTATTTTTTTGTGTCCTTCTATACCCTCATCTACTCTAATATTTATATCAATCCTACTCATCGGAGCATTTATAAATCTACTAAGTTGATTAAAAAAAAAAGTCAGCAATTAGTTTTGGGTCCCTGGTGGAATTAGATTAGATTATTTCACTCTATACAGTGTGACTTATTCTTTTCAATAACTTTATCATATTACTCTTGAATCTGAATCTCCTATGGTTTGAACAATTTTGACGTCTCCTTTATTTTTATAAATAGGTTATTAATATTGTATTGATTTTCTCCATTCATCCGATATTATTTTTACAAGTAGGATTTCATTTAGCTGGTGAGTTAATCACTCCAACATCTCCGAGGTGAACTACACTTCGATTGAATTCATCGCAAACTGAGTTAAAAAAAAGAAAGGAAAGACAAAGAAATATATAACCCTTACTAGTAAGAATAATTATATGGAAAAACTAAAGATCTCTTTGTTCAGCCAATTTTTCTCTCTAAGCCTTAAGGAATGGTTTCGGTTTAATTTGATAAACAAAGTTCAGCCAGTTGAAGATATTGCGTGGGCCTGCATCTTCGGAGTTGCTGTATGGCGCATTTGGCATTGGCGGATTTGCAGGATCTTTCAAAATAATGACTTCCATGCTAACAAAGTGGATAACGTCATTAAAAAAGGGGCTCAAGAGATCTCAAAATTGGGAGCGTTTTCGCAAAATGGCAACATCAGGATCCAAAGAAGGACCGCATGGAAGCCGCCAAACCATCCATGGGAGAAACTTAACACTGATGGAGCCTTTAACAGTACAACAACAGGCATGGCTTCGGCATGGGGCCTGATTCTAAATAGCTGTGGACGGCGGTTAGGAGGGATGGTGTTGAATATCGGCAAATCATCAATAACAAGAGCAGAATTGTGGGGTGTTTTTGAAGGTTTGGCTTTAGCTTGGGACCTAGGAGCTAGAAGGGTAATCCTTGAGGTTGACAGCCAATCTATTGTACCAGACAAGGCCTTGATTAAACACATGAACATTAAATTTTGATAATAGCACAAATGATTTGATTAATTAAATTGACCAACTATTAAATAAGATTGTCAAATTACCTATAAGATATCCAACCACAGCAAAGACCCACTTGCCACCAAGAATGAGAATAAGCATTTTCTGGTTCCAGCCGCTGAAAGATGAGAGACTTCCTAAGTAGCCAATTGTTAATCCAATGGCCAAAGGATCCGAGACACTCTCTATTTCTCTTATGAATACAACACCACACCATCCCATCAAGAATGGCCCAACCTGAAGAAGTATGTAAGTCAATTTATTTACATGTAACTTAATTAATTACAAGTTAATGAATCTAAATAAACTAACTCAGCAACATCACAACTCAGCGAGTGCAAGAGAGAGACCACGTTGCATGGAAGGTCAAGATATAAAGGGTAGCTATCACTTGTCACACCAGCAAGGTGAGGGCCAAAAGTTTTTCTTAATAAGTATCTTGATAAGACCTGCAAGTTATAAGAGCCAAAAATTATTACGTTATATTATGTATGATATTAATTCATATATATGAATTCTAAAATTTAATAATGTTTCTAATAAGTTTGTACCATTTTTTTTTTCTTATAAAACAGTATAGAGTCAAAATTATAAGTAAAAAAGTTTCAAGGTTGTGAAAATTACTTAATTAATTTATAATTTTCATTTCATTAGTCGACGACTAATACATCGAATATAGTATCTTGAACATAATTTTATTTTTGGTCTGAATCACTAGTATTAAATTTTATTAAATTTTGACTAATTTGATTGAATTTTGAAGACAATTTTATTTTATTTCTAGATGTAATTATAGAAAATAAAATGGGTGCAGTGATATGTTACCCCAAGAATTCCGAAAACAGACAGATGAATAAGACATGATATATGCTCCAACACCAGCGGCCACGTCATTGCTGAATTTTCTGTCTCTTTGACCTTCATAAACAACAGAAGCAACACAAGAAAAAATGAGCCAGTCCCTTGTTTTTTCTTAAAAGAAAAAAAAGAAAAAAAAAAAAACCTTGGGTAGAGAGTTTTAGCACTCAACCATCCCCAGCTAGTTACTAAATTAAAGATATTCAGATGACCCATAAAGAAATCTAAGTTACTTGTTGTTCTTTGTCTGGTGCTTCAGTGGAAAGAGGAGGTATGAGTTCTTCTGGCAGTGGTGACACTGACAAAGCTGTCGCGGTATTCCAACGTTGGGACCAAAAAAGCCCTTTTAGTTGCATTAAATTTGATGCTGCATCATTTTGTAATGCATTTTCATGAGAAAACCTCATGCTGCTGCCCCTCTGATCACTATGCCTCCTGCTATCATCTGCCTTTGAAGTATTCTGACTTTCGATATCATCACCAACACCATCTATTTGAAAAGCTAAATCATGCGATGGATGCCCTGGAGAAGAACCCATTAATCTTGATGGAAAATATCTTCACTTACTTCTATATATGCACAAAACCAATGGGGTATGTGTATATATATATATATATATGTGTGTGTGTGTTTTTGTGAGACAATAAAATATATAATGGATGGATGCAGCTAATGACGAAGATGCATTTGAATTTTTTCTAGTAAATATTAAATTAGAGCCCTTTGACTTTAATTTGCTTAAAAAATTAGCATATAGCTGTAGACGAATATGATAACATTTCAACATGCAATGATTGCATTAATTTTCACAGAAATACAATTCAAATATGACAATCATATTGACAGAAACATAACTACACTACAAAAAACATTTATCAGTAAAGACTATAATAATAATAATAGTATTTATAAATAATAAAATTTGTCTCTATATTTTACGAAATTGACTATTTATATATGTATCAGTTTTCTAAATTATCATTTATCTTAAATATCATTGTCGTTCCTTTATGTATTAATCATTTATGAAAATGGAATTGTTTTACTATGTATGGAGATAAAATTTAATTTTTATTTCCTATTAAATATTTTTTTTATGATCTAAAATTTAAATTGTGATATAAATTTTTTTGAATTTTAACTACTTTTAATTTATTATTTTAATATAAGATCTATCTAAAGTTTTATGATTTAATGTCTCAAAAATTTTCAACTTTTTTTTATAGTTATCATATCTACCATCAAATTTAAAAGACAACAATTTGATAATTTTCAACTGGAGAAATTCATAAAGAAAAGTGCAAATCTTTTACTTATACACTAACAATGTAGGATTTTAGTCTCATATCACAGTTTGATTTTTTAAATTTGTTTTCTTTAGAAAAAATTGTTAATTTAATGTGTCTCCTTAATATATAGAGACATTAAATAAATTTGGTCACTTTAAATTTAATTTATAAAAATAATAATTTATTTTGTTATTATAAATCTAAATTTAAGTAATTAAAGAAAAAATAAAATAATCATTAAATTATCAATTTTTTTTGTAGTGCTAACATCTCTTGATTCAAGTAGCAAGAAATTTAGATTTCTTTAAATAATGTTTTAAGTTAAAATAGTCGGAACTTTTATAGCCATCAACTCAACTACATAATCGTTGGAACTCTTGTAACTACCAAACATCTAGATATCAGATGCAGAAAAAAAATTATAGAAACATAAAGTTTGTCTCATTCAAATATTGTATAAGCCATCTTTCAATAAAAATTTATTTTCTTTGAAAAGTGAGTAATTTAGTAATTTTAAAATTTCTTTCGTAGTATTATAGATGAAGAGTTCAATTCTTGGTTCCTTTTCTTATTCTAGATAAATAGAACTGAAATCTCATATTCAGTTAAAAAAATTATTTTCATAGTTTTTTTAATAAAAAAAATGATAGTATGCTCGTGTACATATATATAAACAAATTAATAAATGTAGCTACATAGATGTAAGAGTAAATTCGTCTTTTATTTAATTGTATCTAATATAAATTCGTGCTTTGAGGTTGGATGTGCAGAAAAATACTAAATTCAAAGGCTAATTAATTACGTGAATTTTATGAGTATGGCATAACTTGACGCTAGAGAAGAATTTGTCTTCAAAAAAGAATCACAGGTAGCCAATTTCTAGTAAATTAAGCATGCTTGTAAATTCATCGACATCGATAACAAGCAATATTATCTTTAGTTAAAAAATGTCTCAATTAGTCTTGATGTAAGAAGTATTTGCATTCTCTAATCCGTTTAAGGCAGATGATTTATTATTTTATTACAGAACTAATGTATTGACAGAGTGCATTAGTTTCAATCTCTCACTCTTTCATGCTCGAATTTTAAATAAGGATGAAGAGAAAAAAAAAAAAAAACTTGCATTGTATAAGAAAACCAACATAATATATGAGACACAGAGACAAGAACATGCAGCAGCTAGTGATGAAGATGCATGTATTTTAATTGAAATAAAAGTCAAATATGACTATTAATTGACAGAAAACATACACAAATTTTGTCTCATTTGATGTATGCCGATTAAAAAAAAAAGTTGAGTGCGAGTAGCAACACTTGCAATATATTTAATAAAAAAAAAACACTTGCAATATATATAATATGACCCTTCAACAAGTGTCAAGGGTCACATATTATATTATATAATATGAGCTTCAACAAGTTTCAAGGGGTCAAGGAAATAAATAAAATTACAAAATATTCGTTATTGTATAAAATATGAAATATTCAGTCATTTACCGATAAAAATAAATTGAATTAATTAAAAATAATTTTAATTCAATTTAAATATATATTTTTATTTTAATTAATTTAATTACTAAAATAATTTAATTAAAATATAATTCTAATTTAATTAAAAGTATGTCTCTTATTTTAATCAAAATATAATTATAATTTGATTAAAATATATTTTTATGTTAATTAGGTTAAATTTTAATTTATCTCTTAATAAAATAAAATAAAATAAATTAAAATTTTAATTGTAATTTTAAAAAATATTTTTTTTATTTTAATTAGGTCTATTTATATTTTATCTAATATAAATCAAATTAGATAATATAATTTTATAAATTTTACTAAGTTAAATTTAATAAATAATTGAAACAAAAATTAATAAATTTTATAAAATAATTAATTATGAAAATATTAATGTCAGAAAATTTTAAAACTTATAGCATAACTGTTTAAATAGAAAGTTTATAAAGAATTTAATAAACTATTATATTATAACTCTATCAAGTTTTAAAAATTTAATAAGGTTGAAAGTAGGATTAAATTAAAAATTGATTCAAAGTTGAGGATAGATCAGATCAATTTCGCTAAATAAAAGTATCTATATTAAAAATATTGAAGAAATAATGTATCATTGCTTAAGTAAGAAATTATAAATTTAATGAGGTTATAATGTTAGATTGTTATGTAAAAAAATATTACTTTTATTATTTTTGAATTTTTCATTGAAAAAATGACAAATAATTTCTTATTATCTTATAATTAATTATGACCATAATATTTTTTATATAAAATTAATTTTAGAGTTAAAAAATATTAATTATAAAATATTGAAGGAATATTGTATATAAAAAATATAAGTTTGTAATATTAAATTGTTATATAAATAAATAGAATTTTTTATCATTTTTAAAAAATTTATTAAATAATAATAATAATATAAAATTACTAGAATTTGAATTATTTAAAATATCTCTACCAAAAAAAAAATTATTTAAAATACTTGGTGCAATTGAATCATTTAACTTACCAAGTTAAAACACCAAGTTGAGTCATTTAGTTGTGTGATTAAATCACTGTGCATACAACTTGAACAAGACAATGAAGGACATTAGCTTCAACTTGCAATTTTATATGATCCATATTACTGTAATTAAATAATTCGAAATTTAAAATTTACATCATACGAAGAATAATTTTAAAAAAAAAAATTTTGCATGCATCATCCATTATATTAAATATTACTATGGAAGACAATTTCATTTTCTTTCTTTCTTTCTTTTTGAAGACATAAATGTTATAGCTGTCACCCACAATTCTGTTTAAATTCGTAATGCTTTTTTGAGGAAGTTTGTAGAATTTATTATGAGATGGTTGTTGAGTTTAGAAATGATTTAGTCAAGTCGAATTGGAATGAATTCCAAACTCATTCATAACCGTTAGTTAAAACAACAATTATTATAGTTTCTGTTTAGGTGCCGCAAACTAGTAAGCTTTGATTGCTAAATTGCAGCAGGTTAATTTGTTTCGGGGGTTTCGCTTTTCTAATAATGGTTTGATCGTTTTTTATTTGAATTTTGTTGATGATACCATTTTCTTCATCAAGTCTGAGCAGTTTTATCTAATTAATTTGGTTCGATTACTGAGATGTTTTGCCTTGATCTCAGGATTGAAAGTCAATTTTCATAAGAGTCAAATTATTGGTGTTGCTTTTGATTCTGAGTATGTTTCTCAGTCTACTGCTGTAATTTTTTGTCAATCCTCTCAATTACCTGTGCAGTATTTGGGTCTCCCTCTTGGTTTATCTGTAAAGCACATTTGGTGTGGCAGCCCCTTATTCAGAAGATTAAAAAGAAGCTTTCTCTTTGGAAGGGTAGAGTGTTATCTCAGGCGGACCATCTTGTATTAATCAAATCTACCCTTTCTGCGATGCATCTATATTTTCTTTCAATCTTCAAGATGCCTAAGGGTGTAACGACTAGTATTAATTGCCACCTTCGGGATTTTTTCTAGTCTGGAGGAACCCATTCTAAAAAGATTCATAAAGTGAGGTGGGCTTAATGGCGCGTCCTAAGGATTTTGGAGGTTTAGGAATCATGGATTTAGAGCTTCATAATAAAGCTTTCTTAGTGAAATGGCTCTGGAGGTTACAAGATGAATCAAATGTCTTTGGCTAAGGATTATTCAACAGAAGTATGTGGTAAGCAAAATTGATAATATCTTTGTTTCTACTTCTCGTCAATATTCTTTAGTTTGGAAAGATATTTCTTAGGTGATTCTTGATCATGGTACTTTTAATGTTGTGTTATTGAATCGCCTTTCTTTTGAGGTGGGTGATGGCGCATTCTTTTTTGGCATGACCGTTGGGCTTGTAATAGCAGGTTAAAAGAATTATTTCCAACTCTTTTCTTTATTTCTGACCGACCTTGGGATTTTGTTTGTAATTTTGGCCAATATCAAGATGGTTGTTGGATGTGAAATTTTAATTGGGTTCAAGATTTTGGTGATGTTGAAGTTCAACAGTTTACATAAATGATTGGAATCCTCAATCGGGTGTCTCTTTCGTTGGTGAAGAATGATAGAGTGATTTGGTTGTCTCATTCTTCTAAGAGTTTCTCGGTTAATTGTTTATATAAGGAAGTTATGTGGATTATTTCTTCTTATGATCAAGTGATTTTGCCTGATATCTAGTTGAATTTAACCCCGGCAAAGACTGAGCTTTTCTTATGGTTTGCTTTTTTAGATGAGCTTCCAACTAGAGATTATTTATTTTCCATTGGTTTATGTCCTATTGGTAGCAATTCTTGTGTTTTCTGTGGTCGATTTGGTAAATCTACGAATCATCTTCTGGTGCATTGCAGTTTCAATTAGTTGGTTTGGTCGTACTTTTGCGATTGGTGGGGTATTAAGGTGGTGGTTCTATGTAATCTTTTCCTCCTATTTCAGCAGTGGAAGAGTTACTCTTGTGGTCATGTTCAAACTCGCTTTTGGATTTCTCTCTTTTTTGCTATTGTGTGGACTTTATGGCTTCATCGGAATGAGGTAAATTTTGAAGGCCAAACCGTTTCTTTCCCCAAAGTTCAAAAGTTTATTTTCTTTCGAATTTTTGCTTGGTGTCATGCTTATTTGCCTTTCTTTAATTTTTCGGCGACGGTTCTTTTACAATCTGCAGACTGCATTTTATCTTACTCTAACGTGAGACACCAGCATCAAAGACAGTAGTTCTTGTTGCTTTTACACTTCTATTTCTGTGAGCTTGGTGAAGTCTGACATTTTTGTTTGCTTTATTTGGCGATGTGCAGGCTGCTGGTTTTTTGGTTTTGTTGTTTTCTTTTCAAATATATCTCTTTAACTTCATTGGTATGCTTTAGGGTACATTGCACGTGGTGTAATTCAATATCTATTAAACATTATAAGAATGGGTTTTTAATTTCCACTGTTCATTTCCAGTCTCTACATTGCCCTTCGATTTCACATAGAACTACAAAATTGCCACTCCATTTTTTAGTGTGAAATTTACTTTATATCGCTGAATTCTACAGTAACCAGCGAAAGAAACAACGTCGTTTAAATAAAATTACCTTTGTGCCCCTGCTGGTAGTTAGCCACAATTGCATGGCCGCGTCTAGAGCTATCTTTTCCTTAATTTCGTCATTAATTGCCATCCGATTTCATATGAATCTACAAAATTGCCACCGCTCATATACATTGCCCTTCAATTTCACGTGTTGCTGCGAAATTGCCACCGCTTTTTTGAGTGTTAAATTCACTTTTTATCCCTGATTTCTACAATGAATTCACTTTTTTGTCCCTTTTCATGTGCTGCTTTCAAACCCTTTTCAATATCTGTCCATAATTGTCTTTACATTAATAGTCTAAATTATGTGTTTTTCTATTAATAAAAATAATAATATTATTTAGTTTTCATTTTAAAATTAATTTAATTAATAAAAAATGCATTTATTTAGTTTGGATATATGCTAAAGTATTTATTTAGTTTGGATATATGCTACTATTATAGGTGTTTATAGTTCGATTTAATTAATTTAAACTAATATTTTTAACTAAATTAATAAATTTTTTAAATATATGATTTTTTAACTAAACCAATTAATATTACAAAATAAAAAATAATTCAGCTGGAGGCTTTTTTTAATAATCTAAATAAATTGCTTTTTTTTTGTTTTGCCACCAATTTTTTACTAAAAATTGCTTTCCAACAAGTTTAAAAAAAAGTTAATTATAATTATAATTTTTTTATATAACATCATAACTTCATTTTTTTTTATTTTTTAAAGGCACATTTGACTAACTTCATTTTGGACTAAGTTTGCGATGAATTGTGCTAACAAATTGAATGGATTTCTCTTTTTCTATTTGCAATTTTAAAAACAATTGTATTTTATAATTGATATTCAATTTTTTTTTTATTTGAATGGGACTGATAATTTCATATCATGCTTTGTTTGACTACGTTCACAAAAAATTATATGTAAATATTTATGTATAAATACAAATTTATTATATTTTTTTTATTACTATATGTATTGTTTTATGTATTCTTTCGCAATGCCAATTAATTTACTTGAAAGAACAATATTTTATCTAACCATATTGGAAGTGAATATTTTTCTCACTTCTTTGTGTTTCATTTTCATAGCTGCCTCACACCCTACTCCTCCTCTGTACCTATTTAACTTGCATTGCGACAAGATGCAAATATATATATATATATATATACACTTTTCTATATACATTTTTTATGCTAATTATTTCTTGTGTTATATTTTGAAAATTCAATTTTTTTATCTCCCCACAATGAAACACGGGTTATTTCACTAGTATGCATATTTATAATCCATAATATATATATATATACGAGGGGGGATTACGAAAAGATTTGCACTCATTATTATATAAAAATTAGATAATTTAGTCATTTACTAATAAAAGTAAAATTAAAATATTATTTTAATTTGATAGAAAGTCTATTTTCTATTTTAATTAGTTTAACTTCTATTTTATTTCTAATAAAAATTAAATTAATTAGAATATAATTCTAATTTAATTGAAAGTATGTTTCCTATTTTATTTAGGTTAACTTCTATCTTATTTCTAACAAAAATTCTAATTTAATTGAAAGTATATTTTCTATTCTAATTAGGTTAAAGTATATTTTATCTCAAATAAAAATTAATTTAATTAAAATATAATTCTAATATAATTGAAAGTATATTTCCTATTTTAATTAGGTTAACTTATATTTTATCTCTCACAAAATTCTAATTTAATTGAAAGTATATTTTCAATTCTAATTAGATTAAATTCTATTTTATCTCAAATAAAACTTAATTTAATTAAAATATAATTCTAATATAATTGAAAGTATGTTTCTTATTTTAATTAGGTTAACTTCTATTTTATATTTAATAAAATAAAATTAATTAAAATGTAATTCTAATTTAATTGAAAGTATATTTCATTTTCTAATTAGGTTAACTTCTCTTTTATCTCTAATAAAAAAAATTAATTAACATATAATTCTAATTTAATTGAAAGTATGTTTCATATTTTAATTATGTTAATTTCTATTTTATCTCTGACAAAATTAAATTAATTAAAATTGTAGTGATAATTTTGTTAAAAATATATATTTTTCTATTTTAATTAGGTCTACTTATATTTTATATAATATAAATCAAAATGGATAACATAATTTTATAAATCTTATTATATTAAACTT
>CATIWM010169822.1:0-20103 GCA_949671775.1 Mallotus repandus
ACCTAAAATTAATCTAAAGCCTCCATTAATTTTAATTGAATTTACCAAATGAAACCCTAATTTACTAACCAATTAATTAAAATAAAAACACATGTCACACACATGATTGCACTATTCTCACTATTAGGGCTATTACAATGATCTACTGAGAACAAAAATTAAAATTAATTACAACCCCAAAAATAAAATACAAAATAAAATTACAAAATAAATAAATAAAAATCCTAAAACTACGTTCAAATACAAAATTTAATCCATGGTATTTCATGGATTTTCATGGGTTTTGTTCTCCACAGTGGATTCAAATCACCCCATCCATAATCATAAACACAAAAATAAATAAAGATTAGTATTAAAAAAAATAAAAATAAAAATTAAATCAAATAGAACAAAAATAATCAAACAAAATAAAGAGAAAGGAGTAGAAAAAGAAATAATTTGATGGATGCAGTATTGATTCCCCTCAGAAGGTGATCACCATTGATGAAAGCCTGTGGTTTTTGTTATATTGGTCTGTGATTTTTGATTTATTTAGAACTTGAAAAAAATACGTGAAAAATAAAGAGGAGTGGGTGTGTTTTTGGCTGACGGCTAAGAATCAGAAAAAAGCAGAGAAAAAATCATCCAAAAAAAACCTCCTTGTTAAAAGAATAAGATGTATTTATAAGTGACATCATCTGTAACCCTAAGTTGGTACAGGATAATAAAAATTTATTTTTATTATTTATCTATAAAAATATATATTTATCACTTTATTTATCAAATAAAACAAATATATTTATCAAATAAAAACTAATCAAAATCTATGGATAAATAATAAAAAAATAAAAATAAATAAACAAAATTTGAGAAAAAAAAGGGAACGGAAGGCCATTTGTGGCCATATTTGGCCACTTTTCACTCCTCAAAATAATTTGGCCAACTTTGGCCTTTTTCTTTTTTTTTTTAATTTTTTTTAATTTTTTTTGCTTTTGAAAATTTTTTAATTTATTTTTTATATTTTTTAAAAATTCATTAAAAAATAAATAAAATTTAAAATAAATCTTAAAAATAATTTACAATTTAGTTCAAAACCAATAAATTTGATCCAATAAATCTAATTTCACAGTCTAATTTCATCATTGGGTCCTCTGTCGCATCCATGCTCTAGTCATCCTGAAATTGGGTGCTTACAGTTGCCCCCCTTTGTCGCTGTTTGCTTGAGAAATTGTGACAAAGCAAATAAGCACACAATTTCAAGGGTAAAGAGTTAGGATACTTATCTGACGTGTTACAGAGTGTTTGCCTATAACACTGAATCGTGCAATGTTGTTTTCATCATTCTATGATGTAAGCTTTATGCTACTGCAATCTATAATTGCTGGCAAGTTTTCTACCTTTGATGCTTCAGTCCATAACTGCTCGCGATTAGCTGCAACCCCTTCATTGCTCACTTTTGATGATGCAGTCCATAACTGCTTGCGTTTAGCTACAACCCTTTCGTTGCTCACTTTTGATGCTGCAGTCCATAGCTGCTCGCGTTTAGTTGCAACCCTTTCGTTGCTCACTTTTGATGCTGCAGTACATAACTGCTCATGTTTAGCTGCAACCCTTTCATTGCTCACCTTTGATGCTGCAGTCCGTAACTGCTCGTGATTAGCTGTAACCCCTTCATTGCTCACTTTTGATGCTATAATCCATAACTGCTCATGTTTAGCTGCAACCTGTTCGTTGCTCACTTTTGATGCTGCAGTCCGTAACTGCTCGCGTTTAGCTGCAACCCGTTCGTTGCTCACTTTAGATGCTGCAGTCCATAACTGCTCGCGAATTTTGATTTGAAAATACACTATACTCGGACGTATAGTGTTGATTTGAAAATATACTATACTCGGACGTATAGTGTTGATTGATGAAATAAACTATACTCGGACGTATAGTGTTGACTAGAAATACACTATACTAGGACGTATAGTGTTAAAAATACACTATACTCAGACGTATAGTGTTGATTTGAGAATACACTATACTCGGACGTATAGTGTTGATTTGAAAATACACTATACTCGAACGTATAATGTTGACTGGAAATACACTATACTCGGACGTATAGTGTTGAAATACACTATACTCGGTCATATAGTGTTGATTTGAAAATACACTATAGTCGGACGTATAGTGTTGATTGGAAATGCACTATACTTAGACGTATAGTGTTGATTTGAAAATACACTATACTCGGACGTATATTGTTGATTGATGAAATAAACTATACTCGGACGTATAGTGTTGACTAGAAATACACTATACTAGGACGTATAATGTTAAAAATACACTATACTCGGACGTGTAGCGTTGATTTGAAAATACACTATACTCGAACGTATAGTGTTGACTGGAAATACACTATACTCGAACGTATAGTGTTGAAATACACTATACTCGATCGTATAGTGCTGATTTGAAAATACACTATACTCGGTCGTATAGTATTGATTGGAAATACACTATACTCATAGTGTTGATTTGAAATACACTATACTCGGACATATAGTGTTGAAATACACTATACTCGGTCGTATAATGTTGATTTGAAAATACACTATACTCGTACGTATAGTGTTGATTGGAAATACACTATACTCGGACGTATAGTATTGAAATACACTATACTTGGTTGAATAATGTTGATTTAAAATACACTATACTCGAACGTATAGTGTTGAAATACACTATACTCAGTCGTATAGTGTTGATTTGTAAATACACTATACTCAAACATATAGTGTTGATATACACTATACTTGATCGTATAGTGTTGATTTGAAAATACACTATACTCGGACGTATAGTGTTGATTGGAAATACACTATACTCGGACGTATAGTGTTGAAATACAGTATACTCAATCGCATAGTGTTGATTTGAAATACACTATACTCGGTCGTATAGTGTTGATTTGAAAATGCACTACACTCGAACGTATAGTGCTGAGATACACTATACTCAGTCGTATAGTGTTGATTTGATGATATTAGCTATATTCCCTGTGGGACGTCTAGCTGTGATGCTATTACTACTGTGTAGTGTCTAGCTGATGTGAATTCAAAATGTTGTTACATCTACTGTGTAACACATAATGAAATGAACTTCAAATTCATGTTATAGCTACTACGTAGCACATAACTGAGTGAATTGGAGTTATAGCTACCACGTAGCGTATAACTGAGTGAATGTACTATGTGAAAGATGTAGACATTACCTTCTGAATTTCACATCGACTGGAATTTTATGTTGGTGCTGACTGATTGCTTTGAATTTCTCTGCTGATTGACTTTGATCAGCTGCCTTCATTGTTGATGACCTTGATTTGACTTGATAATGTCGATGATGATGATACATACTGAGTGTATTTTCTTCTGCATTTAAAAACTTTTTGAAGTCAAGTTCAGCATGGTGATTATACAAAAGTGCATTAACTTAAGCAAATTCATCATTTGTCACAAGATAATGTGCCTTTAACATATCTCACTAACTTGCAATTTTCATGACTATCATTTATTTGCCATTCATAAAGTTAGAGGTATCATTAACCACCTTATGCTGAGAGTGTTTATTTACCAAGTGAAGAGCTAACTTTCACACCAAAATTCAGGAAAAATTTGCTAGACAAAATTTGTGGACATTGAGCATAAACAGATCAAATTTTGAGGATCAAAACAGTCTTTGAGTCATTGATGTGCTTTACTTCCTTATCCGAGTATTCCCCCGCCTTTCTGATAGTACTCAGCGTGGATACCATTAGAATTCTAGAATTCCGGTCGGAATTCTTAATTTCCGATCGGAAATATATTAGTCCAAAAAAATGTAATCAAGCCTTAGAATCTGAAACTCAAATATTAGAGACTCATTTGCTACGAGTTTTCATCATCGGAGTCCTCTGTCGCATCCATGCTCTAGTCATTCCGAAATTGGGTGCTTACAATTACTCCAACTCAACATTCAATAACAACTAGTCATATAGCTGAAGAGATGGAGCAATAAGAGGGAAAATGGTCTAAGGATGACCTGAGAGCTATGATTCAGGATGAACTGAAACATGCTTTGGTTGGATTGATGCCACCTTCTGCACTTTCAACTATTATTATACTTTCACTCATCGTGGAAACTCCACCTGTTAATGACAATGCTGGGGGGTACCCTTTGAATGATGCTAGGAATGTACCTACTATGGAAATGAAATTCGAAGATGTTCAGAATTACATGGTAGAGAAAGCTAAGAAAGAATCACTTAAGCTGGTTCAAGATCTTAAGTCCAAGCAGATGCAAGCATTGAATTAGAAGATGTCCAAGATGGAAGAACTAATGAGAGGGCAAGGCATGGGTTATTCATTTGATGTCGATGATATGTTGAGCATGAAAGGTGATAATCTACCTGAAAAGTTCAAAATGCCTCAGATATAGAAGTTTAATGGTTCTGGAGACCCAATGATCCATCTAAGTCAATATACAATAAAATAACTATGAGTGCCACTAAAGCTCCATTGGCTATAGTAATAAAGTTGTTTATATTGTCCTTGGAAGGAATATTGTGAATTAGTATCATGGATTGGAGAAGTCAATTCAAGCTGACTGGAGAGAGTTGTGCACTACTTTCCTAAAGTAGTATGAACCTAACACCAAGTTAGAAATATTTGTTAGGGACTTAAAGTTGGTTAAGCAAAAGCTAAGTAAATCATCTTCAGATTTCTTGACAAGGTTCATAAATGAGGCAGAACTAATGAAGAATAAGCTAGCTGAGGAAGATCAAGTGAGGATGATTGTTAAGGATGTAATACCAAATATGGTTGAAAGGTTGTAAAGGATGAATCCAAAGACATTTATAGACTTATGTAATAGATTATAGACTGAAGAAATTAAGGATGAGTAAAAGATAAACATAAGAAGTGCAAGAAAGAAGAATTACCAAATTGGGGGCACGCAATAAGGAAACACTAGTTGAGTTGCAAAGGTTCATACAGTACAACAGATGAGGAGATTCTTAAACTTTAACTAACCCTTCAAAAGTTCTAGAGCATTTAGAGCAAATGGGTTTACTTTGACCTTTAATCAACGTGAAACCATTAAGCCTAAATAGCCTAGGATATGACCCAAATAGTTACTGCAACTTCCACCAAGTCATTAGACATTCCACATACACATGTATTCACCTAAAAATGAAACCCAAAATCTCATAGATGCTGGAAGAATCATAAACTGAGAAAATCCAAGCACAAAAAATAATCCATTCCCGAACTATAAGACAATGATGATTAATTCAGGAATTAGCGAAAAGGAAGTGCTAAAATTCCTTTAAAGATCTAAATGGGAAGCCTATTGGGAAATCTCTTGATTCCCCTGGGGATGCAAAAAAGACTAAAAAGCTCATTGCTCTTAGCTACCTAGAAAGAGGGATTGAGAAAGAGGTGATCGAGGAAGTCATTGAGGAAATGCAAGAATAGCTATTATGTCTGCCACCTGAAGGAGAGCCACCATGAGACTTAGCATCCCTAGCATCTAGAATTAGAAATAATCTTATTAGTGCTTTCTTTAGATAACATTTCAAATTTTTTTTGTTTTGTTTTAGTCATCAATGATATGAATTCTGATTTTGGCTTACTCGTGTGATGTGCATCCTGATGGTATTGTGCATTATGTTTTGATCGCATCTGCATGTTTTACACAAATTCAATTCGATTAGATTCATTCAACATGGGCTTAAATGAAAATTCAAAGAACGTTCCTATATCACATGATATAACTTCTAAGGAGACAAGAAAATTTGAGAGAAAAAGAGAAAGAAGAAAAAAATAAAGAAAAATAAAGAATGAATAAGTCAACTAACTAGAAAACTTAAAAGGGTTAATAAAAATGAAAGGGAAAATTCTAGTTAGAAAGTTCAAATGGACTAACTAATGATAGGAGTTGTATCATGCGATGTAATGAATGTTCTCATTTTGGCCTTAATGAATGAGTAAACTTGAATTTGAAATTTATGTTTAAACATTGCATATTTGTCTTTATCATATTGTATAAGTATCTGAATGGAAAAAAAAATCATGATGTGATCTAAAGAAATCAGAGCTATGAGATCACTATTTTAGTTTTATTTTCTCTTCTTATTACCTGTTTATGATTCATTTTGTAAAGGCTAGTGTCCTCTTGTACCTAAAAAATTTAGGTGGCTCAATAACTTGCATTGTAACCCATACCTTATAATTATCATCAATCGTTGCATCAGCAGTAAACGTCGTATTCTGCTCAAGAGTTATTTGAAGCTAGAGATTCCTTACCTTAACCAACTTTACTAAGAGCAAGTCTAATTGATTTCAATATTAAGAATTCTCTTTAGTTAGTTCACTCAATCCTCCGCACCTTCAATACATGAGATTGCAACTGATGGGGTTAGTAAGACAAAAGATTAGCAGGAAAAGTAAGCAAATTGAGTTTCTTCTATAACTAAATCTTGTAACAAAAAAAAGTAAGATGAAAAAAAGAGAAAAAATCAACCCGTTAAGTAAAAAACCAGCAAGGGTGGCTTAGGCAAAAGTTAGGGGAATCTTGCTAAGTTGAAAACTTGAAAGGGCAGCTTAGGAAAAAATAAAGGCATGAGAAAAGAAAAAAAAGGAAAAAAAAGATTTTGGTTGCATACATAAAGAAATAAGAAGTTTGCCAAAAAGGTATTGATGAATCCAGTCAGAATAAGAGGTATGAGTTTGACTCTATTCTCCAAGAATAATGATGATTTTAGTGTCATCATCTCCATAGAAGAACATTATCAGAAACTAGGGGCAATTTAAGGGCAAAATAGTGAATCCGCACACAAAGATTGAAAATGAAATGCTGAACTGTAAGAGTCAACAAAGGAGTTATCAGGGCAGAAAAAAGTGAATTACAAGCAATAGGAAATGGTTTCATATCACAATTACATCTAGGAATCATTATCTCAATCATCAAGCTATGGACCTCATCAGTTAACAAGTTATCTGTTTGAGGAACTGTATCAGAAGCTCTAGCACCAGAAGTATCAACATCGAAGCATTCTATGCTTAAATCTGCAGTTGTTAATAAAGCACCTTGTTCTCATATTCTGAGCAGCTAGCATAACTCTACTTCATAGTAGACCTCTTTGGATCATGCATATCATATATAGCATACATACACTTGTATACATTTATTGTGAAATACTTGTTTTCCATGATAAAAGATCTGTGATACAAGTCAATGTCATATAAGTACTCTATTATTAACATTCAAAATTTATGTTGTAAAAGCGTAAGAAAGTAGTTAGAGTCTAAAGGAGTGAAAATAAGAGGAGTGACGCTATCAAGATGAACCTAATGCTCAATGGACCTATCTAGAAAGGAAATATCACTAGCACTGGTACTTGTAGAAGCCTCATCCTGGATAACCTCAAAAGGCTGGATAGAAGGCTCAAGCTACTCAGACTCAACATTCATTTTCAAAGCCTCATCTGGAGCATCATTTGGAATATCACCTAGAGCTTCAGCAAGAGGAGAATCTACTCTTACAAAATGAAAAGCTAAAGTCAGTCAATAATATGAGGAGTAATAGAAGAAAAGTGATGAAGAGCATACCTCAGATTGATCAAGAATAATTTGTTTCAAAAGATGCTCTTAAATGTACCTTTGATAGCTATAAGAACACTCAAGCAAAGATCAAGCAGTAAATCCTTGAAGCATCTCTCTCGACTCCTGAATAGAAGGTCCAACATACCAGTGAAACAAGTGCTAGTCCTAAAAAGGGAAGAATGCATTTAAAACATAAAACGAATGCACTCTAAAAACTTCTCAGATCATGAAATACGATTTTTAATACCTAAACTTTTTGCAAGAGATGTCAAAAAGAGGAACGAGGCCCTTTGTCATAGCATCAATGAGGGTGACAAAAAGACAAACTCAGCCTTAGGCTATAACCTTAAAGGCAAAGTATCATGACACATGTGATCAGAGACATCATCAACACAATAAAAAAGGGAAGAGTGCAAAAATAAGAGACTTGCATTGTGATAAAATTTCTTTATCTACAATCAAACTCGACTAACTTATGATATATTGTGTAGGGAAAAAAAGGGAATGAAGAAGGAGAAAAGAACCAATACAGTAATAAGAATGAGCAAGAAGGCAAACACGAATTGTTCATTAGAATATCACCCCATGTGACAAACATCCTAACGAATGGTCTAGGGAAGTAACGAAACTCTATCCCTTTAGTTTCTACAATAAAGTACAACCTCAATTATAAAATTCACATATTAAAAATTCATCCACTTCACGAGATCATGCGTGAAAACTTCTCTCATAGACTTTGGTCTTAATGACTTTCTTTTATTAGCCTTGCAAAGTTTGGATGTCTAGTTGACGGCTTGTACTGAGAGTTTCTAAACTCTAATCAATCTAATGCTCACTTTGTTTTTGAATGAAAGGAAAATTTGCAAAAAAAAATATGTGGACCTCAAGTTTAAATTGCTTGGATTATATAGTATGAATTCAGTGTTTTGAGTAATGAATGTGCATCCAATATACTCCAATGCTCAAATTGAGTAAGAGTAGAAAATCCCTTGATGGTATCCACGCTGAGTAATACAAGAAAGGCAGGGGAATACTAAGAGGAGAATCAAAATAAGAGCAGGCATTTCTAATATACCCCAATGCTAAAAAATGAGTAAGAGTATCAATATGAAAGCTTTGGCAGTATCCAAGCCGAGTAATATGAGAAAGGCGAGGGAATACTAAAAGAGGACCATGCCAAAAGCTGCTCTATTTGCTCTAATGCTCTAAACAGAGGATGAGTATCCAAAGGACATTTCCAATGGTATCCACGCTAAGTAATATGAGAAAGGCGGGGGAATACTTGGGTAAAGAAGTAAAGCACATCAATAACTCAAAGACTATTTTCATACTTATAATTTGATTCATTTATGCTCAATTCCTATGAGTTTTGTTTAGCGGATTCTCCCTGAATTTAGGTGTGAAAGTCAACTTTTCACTTGGTAAATAATATGCCCTCAGCATAAGGTGGTTAATAATACCTCTGAATTTATAAATGGTAAATAAATAATAGTCATGAAAATCAAAATTAGTGAGATTTATTAAATGCATGCTACTTCATAATAAAATGATGAATTTTCTCATGAATTTTCAAAATCATAATGTACTTTTTGTACAATCTCCATACTGAAACTAACTTCAATGAGTCTTCAGGAATTGCAAATTCAAAAGAAGATATACCTAACATATGGAATTATCACCAGCATTCAAATCAAGCAGCCAAAGATAAAAAAATCATGAGCAGTTATGGACTGTAGCACTAAAGGTGAGCAATGAAGGGGTTACTGCTACTAAAAATTCACGAGCAGTTATGGACTGGAGCACTAAAGGTGAGCAACGAAGGGGTTGCAGCTAATCAAAATTTGCGAGCAGTTATGGATTGTAGCATCAAATACGAGCAACAAAACTAATTAAAATTTGTGAGCAGTTATGGACTGTAGCATCAAATGCGAGCAATAAAGGGGTTGTAGCTAATCAAAATTTATGAGCGGTTATGAACTGTAGCATCAAATGCAAGTAATAAAAGGGTTACAACTAATCAAATTTGCAAACAGTTAGCATCAAAGGCGAGCAATGAAAGGGTTGTAGCTAATCGCGAGTAGTTATAGACTGCAGCATTAAAAGGTGAACAATGAAAAGGTTGCAACTAATTATGAGCAGTTATGGACTATTGCATCAAAGATGAGCAATGAAAGGGTTGCAGTTAATTAAAATCATCAAAAGTAAGCAACAAAAAGGGTTGCAACAAATTAAAGTCAGTGTCAAAGGTGGACAACAAAAGGGTTGTAGCCGTTTAAAATTTACCAACAATGATAGATTGCAGCAGCAAAAATCCTACATTGTGGAATGACAAAAACAATGTCGCACAATTTAGTGTTATAGACGAACACTCTATAACATGTCAGGTAAGTATCCCTAAACTTTAATTTGAAATTGAGTGTTTATAAAGCTTTGCCACATTTTGTTACACAAATTGTGACAAAAGGGGGGCAACTGTAAACACCCAATTTCTAGATGATTTGAGTGTGGATGCGACAAATCATCTAATGATGAGAATTGTTATAAATAGGTATTTAAAAATTAAATTTTCAATCTCAAGGCTTAATTGCATTTTTAAGGACTTAGGTGTAATGTATTCAAGGGACTTAATTGTAAAGTTTTGATTCTTTTAGGGGTCTTTTTGCAATTTAATTCCAACCGGAACTACACATTTTCGGTCGAAAATGTACAATTCCGATCAAAATTGTACATTTCTAATCGGAAAAGCATAATGTATTTTTGACTAGAAATACACAATTCTGGTCAAAATTGCCGGCCTCCATTCCATTTTTATAATTTTTGAAAATTAATTTTTTAATTTTTCATTGGTTGAAAATAAATAAAAAGGATTTAAAATAAAATTTTATTTTGATAAACATTGTTTATCAGATAAAGAAAAGGTTTTTGTTTTGAATTTAATCTTCTGTGATTTGATAATCATAAGAGGTTACATTTTTCTTTTCATAAAAACCTACAAGTTTTGAGATTTTGAGGGGGCTTTCTTCTTCTTCCTAGAAAAACAAAGAAGGCAGAGAGAAAAATCACAGGGAAAAAGCTTTTGAACATAGAAAAAGATTCTTTTAGGGCTTTCTTTAATGTTCGTTACCAAAGGGTTTTAAAAAACACAATCAAGCTAGAGATACAAAAATCAATTCTGCAGACTTATTCTAACATAGTGAATTAAACATGACTCTGATGAGCAATCAATACTGCATCCATCATCTTCATCCTTTCTTTATTTTGTTTCTTTATTTTTTATTTATTTATTTATTTATTTTATCTACTTTTAATTAAAAAAGACCCCTAAAAGAATTAAAACTTTGCAATTAAGTCCCTATAAAACATTACACTTAAGTCCTTAAAAATGCAATTAAGCATTGAGATTGAAAAATCAATTTTTAAAGACCTATTTATAACAAATTCTCATCATTGGATCCTCTATCGCATCCACACTCAAATCATCCAGAAATTAGGTGTTTACAGAGCCCGATTGGGCCAAGTCATTTGCTTCACTATTGGCCTCCCATTCTAGATACTGTAATCGGGCTCTCATGAATCGTTTCATTATGTGCTGGACTTTGTTGCAATATGCCCCCAGTGTAGCTGACTCACACTTATATTCTCTTGAAACTTGTTTCACCACTAGCATTGAATCCCTAAAGATGTCTGCATCATGGATCCCAAGCTCGGCAAGAATATCAAAGGCTATAAGGAGGGCTTCGCATTCAGCCTGGTTATTTTTACAGGAGAAATATAACAAGAATGAAAACTTATTTTTGATGCCATGTGATGACTCTAGTGCTACTCCTGCCCCCAAACCCAATGAGGATCTTTATCCATCAGACCATACTTTCCATCCTTTAGCCTTATAGAGGTCTACTAATATCTCCAAAGTGGGATGATTGACCAAGAAGTCAGCTAAAACTTGCCCTTTGATAGCCTTCTGCAGTACATACTATAATGTAAACTCAGACAAAGCCACATCCCATTTACCAAGCCAATTTCTAAGGAACGACCATGACATGATATATTTAATAACATCGGTCTGGCTAATCACCCACACCATAAAAGAGAGCAAGTAATATTTGAGCTTGCAACATGTGAAGTATAGACAAAGTCCGTGTTTCTTAGTTGGATAATACCTTGTCTTCATGTCTGTTAAAGTCTGACTAAGGTAGTAAAAGGACCGTTCGTATCCATCCTGCTCCTAGGTAAGCAAACTACCCATAGAGGTTTATGAGGCTGAAATATAGAGTGTTAAAGGGTTATTTTTCCATGGGGCTGCCATTACTGGTGGGTGAGTCAGGTATGCCTTAATATGGTTAAAGGCATGTTGCTGCTCGAATGTCTATATGAAATCCTCCATATCTTTAAGTTTCAGTAGGGGTGACCAAATTCTCAATCGGCCTGCTGTATTGGATATGAACCTTCTGAGGTAATTTATTTGGCCGATTAACCTCTATAGTTCTCGGGGCTCAACTACTAGTAAATTTCATCCGTTGGATCATTTTCTCTTTTGATTTTGATAATTTTATTTTAATCTTTCTTTATGATTAGATGAAACCCACTAATTGATCTAGGTTATTATATTCAATCTGTTTCTTGTTGATTCTCTCTTGATTAGTTTATTGGCTGCAAAGTTGTGTTGATTGATGATCATTTTAACTTCAAGAAGCTGGATCTAATTACTTAATTTAATTGGTCTATTCTATATATGATGAAATGAATTAGGATTTACTGTTGAAGAAGAAATTAGAGATTAAGATTTAATGTTGAAAGACGTGATGTTTTTATTAGGTTTCACTTAAGGAGTATTGGGTTGTTCTTTCTTAAGTTTTGTTGTTGTTTTGCTTCTTGATCAGACGGTGTTATGTATTACAACCAGCTTCTTATTGATGGGTAAAAATCATTTCTTTAATGTTGAAATTTTCAACCTTTGCAGACATTTAATGCATGTCTAATGTTAGGCATTAGTCCTACATTTGTAGTTTCTCTATGAAATGCATTGTTTACTTTTTAGTTTCATTGATACTAGTAAATTTTTGGCATTGTAATGAAAATACTAAACTTATTCATGTAATTGAATCAATTTTTATTTTTCTAAGATCCTTAGAGTTTGTGAAATTCCTATCTGATGCCTCCTTTGTAGACCATTAGATGATTAAGTTCATTGTTGAAGTTAGACATAGGGATATTCAAGCAGGTAGCTTGTAAAAGAGAACATGCCTATTGCTTCATTTTAACTGAAGGGGAAGAAGAAGAAAGTAGTGAATGGTAGGAAGACGAGAAAGATAAAAGTGATGGCAATGGTGATGGTCTATCACCAGTAACGTTGGTGGTTAAAGAGTTATTTTAGAGCAAATTAATGGTCTACTAACACCAGTAATGACATCGTTCTTTAGGGATTTTGTGTTTTTTTACATAGGTGTAAAGCGGTCCACATCAGACGCCACGTGTACAAACACATTAGTCCATCAAACAGTGTTAGTGGTTTTGGCACACTATTACTAACGAAAAAATCCATGAGGTAGTGTATTATTAGTGAAAATTCCACAAAACCAACTTTCCAAAACACTTAAACCACAGTGTACAAAATTGTACTTTCCCCTATATAGTTTCAAGGTTTCTTTTTTTTAATTTTTTTGGTAAAATTAAGATGAATTGAGGGTTATGTGAATATTATAAGAAAGTGAGCTAGAAAATGCCAAGGAAAGGCTATTGTTGATAACTTTGAAAAAATTAAGGATTATGATACATTTTGTTTTGATAATGAGATAGGGCATTTCTTATTGATGAGCAAAATGGTGATTGTGCCATGGTAAATGACATCGCGTGGAGCTATAACAAGGCAATTATTGTGTGGAGGGGGGCGAGGGCCAAGGCACAACTCCCCAATGGTTATAAATTTTCCTTTTTAAGAATTTCATTGATTTGAGAACAGAACCGGCGGTTAACAGTTCCACCTGGGGAGGAACTGCCCTAAACTGATTCCTCCTAAAAGATAAGGCTGATTCAATCTAGTTTTGAGTTTGATTAGTTCTAGGCTTGGTTTAACCTGGCCTGTTCCAGTCCTAAACTAGCCCAAGGCCAAGTCTAGGTTAAAGTCAGTCTTGATTTTGTAATTATCCTATTTTTAGAATATATTAGTTATGATTTTGAAATATTTGATTATTCTATTTTGTAAACAATTTATACATGGCCTAAACCAGCTCGTGGCATGGTCTTGATTTTGTAATTATTTTGTTTTTAGAATATATAAGTTTTGATTTTAAAGTATTTGATTATTTTTTTTGTAAACAATTTATACATTTCTAAGAATCTACTAGAGAATTGGAATATTCACCAAAGTTTTTAGATGCTGTGAATTATGAGGATTCTATGAATCATGAGGATGATCTGAATCATGAGTTATTATTTAGCCATTTAAAAATGGCTACTTTGGGTGAAGGAGCTCAAGGCGCAGCCCCCCCTAATCATTTCAAAATTTCTTTTTTTTTTATTTCACTAGTTCAAGACTATAACTGGTGGTTCAAAGCTTTGCTTAGGGTGGAACCTGCTCAGGGTCAGGGCTAGTTTAGTTTGGTTTCGGGTTTGACTAGTTTGGGACCTAGGTTTGATCGGGCTAGTTTTGGGCCTAAACGACCAATGGCCAGGTATAGGTCAAGGTGAGTTTTGATTTTATGATTATTTATTTTTTAGAATCTATTATATTTTATTTTGAAGTATTTGATCATTCTTTTTTTATAACAATTTATACATTTCCAAGAACCTTAAATCCTCACCAAATTCTTTGAATGTTATAAATCATGAGGATGATCTCAATCATGAAGTAATATATAGGTTCAAGGTTTCTTTTTTTTATGGTAATTTTAATATGATTTTAGGGTTATGCAAATATTTTGAGAAAGTGAGCTAAATAATGCCAAGCAAAGGCTAGTGTTGATAACTCTGTAAAAATTAAAGATTATGATATATTTTATTTTGATAATGATGTAAGGGCAATGCATACTATTGAGCAAAATGACGGCTAAGTCTATGGTAAATGACATTACGCAGAGCCAAAACGAGGACATTATGGTGGGTGGGGCACGAGGGATAGCCTCCTATTGATTACAAAATTTATTTTAATTTCACTAGTTCGATATTGAAACTAGTGGTTTAGGATTCTACCTGTGAGAAGAACAAGCCATGAACTAGTTTCCTTAAGGGTCAGAGTCGATTCAGCTCATTTCTAGGTTTGATCGATTTTGGGCTCGAGTTTGACAAAGCTGGTTTCAGGCCTAAACTTATCCATGGCAAGATCTAGGTTAAAATGAGTTTTGATTTTATGATAATTCTGCTTTTAGAATATATTAGTTTTGATTTTGAAGTTTTTGATTATTTTGTTTTGTAAACAATATATACATTTCTAGGAATCTGCTAGAGTTAGAATCTTCACTAAAGTCTTTGGATGCTGTGAACCATTAGGATGATTTGAAGCATTAGGATTATCTGAATCATGAGGATGCTCAGAAGCATGATGTATTATGCAGATTCAAGGTATCTTTTTTTTTTTATTTTTTATGGTAATATTAATATGAATTAAGGGTTATGTGAATATTGTAAGAAAGTAAGCTAGATAATGCCAAAGAAAGGCTGTTATTGATAACTGGGTAAAAACTAAGAATTATAACACATTTTGTTTTGATAATGACATAGGGCATTGCATACTGAGAAGCAAAATGACGGCTGCATCATGGTAAATGACATCATATAAATCCAAAATGAGGAGATTATGGTGTGGTTGGGGGGGAGGCGAGGGCCAAAGTACACTCCCCCCCCCCCCCCCCCCTCCAACAGTTATAAATTTTTTTTTTCTTAAATTTCACTGATTCTAGACCAGAACAGGTGGTTAATGGTTCCACCTATGGAGTAACTAGCCCTGAACTGATTCCCCCCTAAGGTATAAGGCTAATTCAATCTTGTGTTGAGTTTGATTAGTTCCACGCCTAGTTTGACTAGCCGGTTCCAAGCCTAAGCTGGCCTGTGGTTGGGTCTCGGTTAACGTGAGTTTTGTTTTTTGTAATTATTATGTTTTTAGAATATATTAGTTATAATTTTGAAGTATTTGATTATTATATTTTGTAAATTATTTATACATGGCCTAAACTAGCCCATGGCCTAGTCTAGGTTAAAGTGAGTTTTGGTTTTGTAATTATTCTATTTTTAGAATGCTTTAGTTTTGATTTTGAAGTATTTGATTATTATATTTTGTAAACAATTTATACATTTTCAAGAATCTATTGGGGAGCTAGAATCTTCATCAAAATCTTTGGATGTTGTGAATTATTAGGGTGGTCTGAATGGAGAGTATGATATGGATCATAAGGTAATATATAGTTTCAAGGTTTCTTTCTTTTAATGGTAACTTTAACATGAATGAGGGTTATGCGAACATTGTGAGAAAGTAAGTTAAATAATGCCAAGGAAAGGCTAGTGTTGATAACTCTAGAAAAATTAAGGATTATAATACATTTTGTTTTGATAATGACGCAAGGGCAGTGCATACTGATGAGCAAAATGACGGATACACCTATGGTAAATGACATCACGTGGAGCCAAAATGAGGACATCGTGATGGGTAGGGCACGAGGGACAACCTCCCAATGATTACAAAATTTATTTTAATTTCACTAGTTCAAAATTGGAACCAACAATTCAAGATTCTACCTATGGGAAGAACCAGCCTTGTACTGATATCCCTAAGGGTCATATGTGATTCAGCCCGTTTCTAGGTTTAATTGATTCTGGGCCTGAGTTTGACAGGGCTGGTTTTGGGCCTAAACCGGTCCATGGCATGATCTAGGTTAAAATGAGTTTTGATTTTGTGATAATTCTGCTTTTAGAATGTATTAGTTTTTTTTTTGAAGTTTCTGATTAATTTTTTTTTGTAAACAATTTATACATTTTTTAGGAATCTACTAGAGAGTTGGAATCGTCACCAAAGTCTTTGGATGTTATCAATCATGAGGATGATTTTAATCATTAGGATTATCTAAATTATGAGGATGCACTAAATCATGTGGATGATTTGAATCATGAGGTATTTTGTAGTTTCAAGGTATCTTTGTTTTTATTTTTTATGGTAATATTAACATGACTTAAGGGTTATGTGAATATTGTAAGAAAGTGAGCTAGATGATGCCAAGGAAAGGTTGTTATTGGTAACTAGGTAAAAACTAAGAATTATGACACATTTTGTTTTGATAATGACATAGTGCATTGTATACCGATAAGCAAAATGACAGCTGCATCATGGTAAATGATGAGGACATTATGGTGTGGTTGGGGGGGAGGCGAGGCCCAAGGCACATAACACCCCCCCCCCCCCACCACCACCACAAAAGTTATAAAATTTATTATTTTTTAAATTTCACCGATTCTACACTGGAACTGGCGATTAATGGTTCCACCTAGCGAGTAACTGGCCCTGAACCGATTCCCCATAAGGGATAGGGTCGGATCAATCCTGTTTCGAGTTTTATTAGTTCCACGCCTAGTTTGACCGGCCGGTTCCAAGCCTAAACTAGCACGTGGCCAAGTCTTAGTTAACGTGATTTTTATTTTTGTAATTATTCTTTTTTAGAATATATTAGTTATAATTTTGAAGTATTTAATTATTCTAATTTGTACATAATTTATACATAGCCTAAACTAGCTCGTGGCCTAGTCTAGGTTAAAGTGAGTTTTGATTTTATAATTATTTTGTCTTTGTACTATATTAGTTTTGATTTTGAAGTATTTGATTGTTATGTTTTGTAAACAATTTATACATTTCCAAGAATCTATTGGAGAGCTGGAATCTTCATCAAAATCTTTGGATGTTGTGAATTATCAGGATTGTCTGAATCATGAGGATGATTTGAATCACAAGGTAATATATAGTTTCAAGGTTTCTTTTTTTATGGTAATTTTAACATGAATTAAGGGTTATGCGAATATTGTATAAAAGTAGGTTAAATAATGCCAAGGAAAGGCTAGTGTTGATAACTCTGTAAAAATTAAGGATTATAATACATTTGGTTTTAATAATGAAGCAAGGGCAGTGCATACTGATGAGTAAAATGACAGTTATGCCCTTGGTAAATGGCATTGCGTGGAGCCAAAACGAGGACATTGTGGTGGGTAGGGCACAAGGGACATCCCCCCAATGATTACAAAATTTATTTTAATTTCACCGGTTTGAGATCGGACCTAGCGCTTCATGATTCTCCCTGTAGGAAGAACTGGCCCTGAACCGATTCCTCTAAGGGTTAGAGCCAATTCAACATGTTTTTGGGTTTGATCGATTCTGGGCCCGAGTTTGACAAGGCTGGTTCTGGGCCTAAACCGATCCGGGGCCAGATCTAGGTTAAAATGAGTTTTGATTTTGTGATAATTTTGCTTTTAGAATGTATTAGTTTTGATTTTGAAGTTTCTAATTATTTTGTTTTGTAAACAATTTATACGTTTTTCAGGAAGCTGCTAGAGAGTTGGAATCTTCACCAATGTCTTTGGATGCTGTGAATCATGAGGATGATTTGAATCATTAGGATTATCTGAATCATGAGGTATTTTGTAGTTTCAAGGTATCTTTTTTTACTTTTTATGGTAATATTAGCATGAATTAAAGGTTATATGAATATTGTAAGAAAGTGAGCTAGATAATGCCAAGGAAAGGTTGTTATTGATAACTGGGTAAAAACTAAGAATTATAACTCATTTTGTTTTAATAATGACATAGAGCATTGCATACTAATAAGCAAAATGACAGCTGCATCATGGTAAATGACATCACATAAATCCAAAACGAGGACATTATGGTGTGGTTGAGGGGGGAGGCTGGGGCCAAGGCACACCCCCACAACAGTTATAAAATTTCTTTTTTTTTTCTTAAATTTCACCGATTCTACACCGGAACTGCCAGTTAATGGTTCCACCTGGGGAGTAACTGGCCCTGAATCGATTCCCCCTAAGGGATAGGGCCGGTTCAATCTTGTTTCGAATTTGATTGGTTCCATGCCTAGTTTGATCGGCCAGTTCCAAGCCTAAACTACCTTGTGGCTAGGTCTCTATTAACATGATTTTTTTTTTGTAATTATTGTTTTTTTAGAATATATTAGTTATAATTTTGAAGTATTTAATTATTATGTTTTGTAAATAATTTATACATGACCTAAACCAGCATGTGGCCTAGTCTTCGTTAAAGTGAGTTTTGATTTTGTAATTATTCTATTTTTGTAATATATTAGTTTTGATTTTCAAGCATTTGATTATTATGTTTTGTAAACAATTTATACCTTTCCAAGAATCTATTGGAGAGCTGGAATCTTCATCAAAATCTTTGGATGCTGTGAATTATCAGGATGGTTTGAATCATGAGGATAATTTGAATCACAAGGTAATATATAGTTTTAAGGTTTCTTTCTTGTTGTGGTAATTTTAACATGAATTGAGGGTTATGCGAATATTGTGAGAAAGTAAGTTAAATAATGCCAAGGAAAGGGTAGTGTTGATAACTTTATAAAAATTAAGGATTATAATACATTTTATTTTGATGATGACACAAGGGCGGTGCATACTAATGAGCAAAATGACGGCTACACCCATGGTAAATGACATCACGCGGAGCTAAAACGAGGACATTATGGTTGGTAGGGCATAAGGGACAGCCCCCCAACGATTACAAAATTTATTTTAATTTCACCGATTTGAGATTGGAACCAGTGGTTCATGATTTTGTATGTAGGAAGAACTAGCCCTAAACCGATTCCCCTAAGGGTTAGAGCCGATTCAACATGTTTCTAGGTTTGATCAATTCTAGGCCCAAGTTTGACAAGGTTGGTTCCAGGCCTAAACCGGTCCGGTGCTAGATCTAGGTTAAAATGAGTTTTGATTTTGTGATAATTCTGCTTTTAGAATGTATTAGTTTTAATTTTAAAGTTTTTTATTTTTTTTCTATAAACAATTTATACATTTTTTAGGAATCTGCTAGAGAGTTGGAATCTTCACCAAAGTCTTTGGATGCTGTGAATCATAAGGATAATTTGAATCATGAGGATACTCTGAATCATGTGTATGATTTGAATCATGAGCTATTTTGTATTTTTTTAGGTATCCTTTTTTATTTTTTATGGTAATATTAACATGAATTGAGAGTTATGCGAATATTGTAAGAAAGTGAGCTAGATAATTCAAGGGAAAGCCAGTTATTGATAACTTTGTAAAAATTAAGAATTATGACACATTTTATTTTGAAAATGAAATAAAGCATTGCATAATGATAAGCAAAATGACAGTTGCGCCATAGTAATTGACATCACGTAAATCCAAAAGGAGCACATTATGGTGTGGCTGGGGAGGGGGAGGCAGGGGACAAGGCGCACCCCCCCCCCCCCCCCCCCCCCCCCCCCCCCCCACCCATAACTTTTTTTTCTCTATTTTTCCCCCCCACCTCCGA
>CATIWM010169880.1:0-18411 GCA_949671775.1 Mallotus repandus
AATCATTGTTGACAAAACAGAATAGAAAACTTGAAAAATAGAAGCTTAATTTATCTTTCATTCAGTGTATAAACATATTTATATATAAGTTCTAGGAGACACTACATTAATTAGTATGGTTGAGACACTACATTAATTACAGGTCTGATTGTCATAATGCAGATCTGATTGTCAGAGTACAGCAGAATCATATATGATTGGGTCTGTTTGTCAGAATACAATCTGATTGTCAGAATGTATTCTGACTATACAGACTGTAACAATCTGATTGTCAGAATGTATTCTGACTATACAACCTGTAACCAACTAATTCCTTTGACAATTGTATTCTCATCTTATTTCCTTTCTAATACCTCTATTTCCTTTCCGTTAATAGTGTGCAAAACGTATGTTGCCAGTGGGGTTTAGAGCTTTTGTTTGGTGTTCGATTCTCATTAAGGTGAATTTCAATTACTTGTTGGGAAAAAAAAGGCCCAATAGATGTTGTCACTTGATGGATGTGCCATTTTCATAATTGAGAGAGTCATTCCCATTCTTTAGTTCATTGTGAAGTAGCTTGGGCAATTTGGAATTTCCTTTTAGAGCCTTGCTGAGGTGAATTTGATTACATTAAAGTCTTTAGAAGCTTTTGTTAGTTTGAAAATCAAGAAGTTTTAATGGCAAAAGAAAAAAGAAAAAAGAAAAAAGGCTCACATTCCTTAGAACTGCATTTTTTTTTCTCTCTTTCCTTTTTTTAAGACTTAGGGTATTCAAGTGACACAACTTGCTAACATTTCAAAAATAAGTTCTTCTATAATCTGTTATTGAAGAAGGAAAAGTTGTTAGTCCTAGATTCTTGGTTGGCTTAATGCTTGAGGGCTTTTTTTTAAGAGTATTTAAAAGTGTTATGAAGCTTGAACGCAGAGCTAGTTTTTTTCGTTTGGTCAATATGTTCTTTCCTTTTCTTTTTGGGTTCATATAGTTAAAGAGGATTGCTATCCTTTTTCTTTAGATTTCCTGTTATTTTTGCCCGTAATGAGATTTATTTTCTATAATAAGAAATGGGATAAAAGCACTATGCATACAAATGTTCAACCTTTGCCACAAAGCATATATGTAATCATTTGTTATTATTGATTGTTCAACCCCAAACTTAACTCTAAATCCAACTAAACCCATTCCATAACTTCTGTATTTTAATTTTTGTTGAACCACAGGCAAAAGTCTCAATTAGAGGAATGAAAAACAAAGATCATTTGATTGTTTTACTTTGTTAGGCAAGGTTGACAGGAGTGGTTCAAAGTTGGAGGGTCATTTAAGATTTTTCACATTGGGATTTTTCTTTCTCTTTCCCTTCTTATTGAATACGGTGGATATTTATTACTTAATTTAAAAGTTCAAATGGATATCTTTGTTTTTCCCTTTAAATTTAATGAGTTTATGCGTGTATTCATTTATCACACTCATACAAGTTGTAAAACTGTAGGTCTTCAGTTAGGCAAAGAAGGAATCCGAAGGAAACTGCTGATCTTACAAGCATTCAAGAGCTTATTGATGATATTGATTGCAACTGTCATCCTGGTATTTCTGACCATCTATATCTTATGGTTAAGTTGTAGTCCTTACTTGGAGTTAGATATTTACCAGTAATTCACCCTGAATTCTGTTTATGTAGGTCTGCTGGATGTTGTACGACAGTGCACCTATATTGGAATGGCAGATGATAATTTTGCATTGCTTCAGCACAATACTCATCTGTATCTTTCAGATGTTGTGAAGTTGAGGTATATTATCTTTGTCTTCCCTTTCGTATGTTCATTTTTGAGTGTGTGACTTGGTGCTTTTCCATATTTATGGGAGAGGAAGAAACGAAATGAATTTATTGTATTTGTATACACACTGACTTTGATTTTTGTTTCTTCTATTCCACATTGCAAATCAATAGCCTCATTATTTTTCGTTTTGCTTTCTCTGGTTTCAAGGAATTAAGAATAACCGTTGTTTTTATTGCTGATTCCTTAATTTATTTGTATAAACACTAGTGCACTTCTCATCACACATCTTTTCTTGTCCTTTTGTTTGGTTCATTGGTGACCCATGTCTCAAAGTGTAATTAGGGTCTAGCAACCCTTATTCCATGAGATTTGGGCCAGGACATCTTGGGATTTGGTTCAAGACAGTCGAATGACTACTTATGTTTTTTTATGCATTTACAGCAAGGAGCTTATGTACCAACAAGTTTTACGCCGGTTTGCACATTTTAATGCCATACAACTAAGTGATCCAGCCCCCTTGCCAGAACTCATTATGTTGGCCTTAAAAGAGGATGACTTGGATCCAGAATCTAATGAAAATGATGATCTGAAAGAGAAGATTGCAGAAGTACCTTCTATTCTTTAGTTTTTCCTTTTCTTTTTCTACATTCTTTTTTCTATTACTAAGTGTTCTGGACCATTAAAAAAAAAAAAAAAAAATCTGATAACACAACATTCTCATTTCTCACTTATTGGGCTTAGAACAAAAGATCCATGTATGTTGCCGAGTATGATTTTGCTTGCATTGAATTAAGCTGGGATTTGATTGTTGCTTTATTAGAATTCACTTTATTAACCACTTTGACCAGAGTACTTACAATCATAAAATTCTTTGATCAGGATATTAATAATTTTTATAAAAGAGAGCCTCCTAGAGAGTGTTTGACTAATGGAAAAGGTCGCCGAATAGCTGCAAATGGTAGAAAGAACAATGAAATTTCAATTGATCTTTCTCTCAATTATTGAATTAACCACTTTATAGAGACTAGTGTGAATTAAAATTGATGATTGACGTACAGATGAAGTGATTCATGGTTCTAATGGAAGTAATTTAGAGTAGGATGAAGATGAAGAAATTGAGGGATTTAACTTCTAAATTGTTATTATTGAATATGGAAGTTTGCAGTCAATCACCTTTCCTTATATAAATTAAAACATTATGTCATTTATTTTAGTAATTTTTATAAATACGCATGCCATGCATCCCTAATGTGCGCACTTTTGTTGTATTTCATACACTTTAGACTCTATCAACTAATATCATCATTATTTTATGAAAAAACATTAATATAATATTAAATTTCAATGATAAATTTATTCTATATATGATTTATGATCAATCTAACTAATTAGTTATTTTTGAAATATTATAAATTTATTTTAAAATTATTTATTTTTATTCATAATAAAATAAAAAATATATCTAAATTTGATTTATTATGAGTTTATTGTTGTTAGTTGAATACTATATTGCTCAATATATGATTTTACTATTAAATATCCATATTATTTTAACAATAAAGCATAAATTTTGAATGATATTTTTTCGAAGGGTACTAAAGTGTACAAAATATGGAATACAGGTACTTTAATATAGCAACCACAAGACCAGTTTTATCAAACGGTGAAATCACATGGATCAAAATTATACTTATCCTTTTTTTTTTGTTGCCTTTCTTTTCTGAATTTCACAAAAATAACATAAAGGTGCACTTTTTTTTTTTGAAATGTCCTAATATGATTGGATGATTAATGCTTCGAAATTAGTATGGTTAAATGTTTAGAATTAGTGTAGTTGCAAGAAATTTTTGCTTTGTATATTGTGTCTCACATTGTTCTCTAATTTTCTTCAGATGAATACTGAACTGCTCAAGGAAAAGGCTGAAATGCTAGAGGAATATTTGGGCATTTGTATTGACTCACATGGAAATTTGACTAGGTTACCTGTGATACTTGACCAGTACACGCCTGACATGGATCGAATTCCTGAATTTCTACTTTGTTTGGGCAATGATGTAAGTTCCACATTTTGCTGTAATGTCTTGCTTTGTGCTGGGTTGATTTTCAAGATTGTATTATAATGACATCTTGGATTTGGAAGACACTGCCTGTTGGAAACTTCTTTGGTTCTCATTTTGCAGCTGTTTTTTTGGTTTCTTTCCTCTTTCCTTAAAGTTTATTTATAATGCATCACCATTCATGTTGAGTTTATTTATCCAATGTTTTTTCCAATCACCACCAAGAATATATATATTTTTTATATATAAAAAGGAGAACTTTCAGCTCTTTTGAATGCCTAAATTTAGAGATTTCATTTGGATTTTAGTTACTGGAGATAATAATTTATATATGAACTGATATCCATAACAAAATTATTACACAAAGCATGGTTGTTCAGATATGTATTATGCTACTTCTGCAAGCCGAATGCTTGCAATTTTCTAAAATGAGAGGAAAATGCCTGTTATAGATATACCATTTGATAAAAAACTCTCCCATACGGAAGTCTGTGAAACGCTACTCACAAAACACCCAGAATATGAGTTCATGAGCAGGTAATCATTTCTTTTTTGGTCTTTTGCGTACTAGGTTGATTGGGACAATGAGAAGAACTGCTTTCAAGCAATTGCAGCTGCTATTGGAAACTTTTATGCTATACATCCCCCTCTGTTGCCCAATCCATCAGGTGATGGTTTGCAATTCTACAGAAGGAAAAAATCTTTAAATAATCCTGAAGATGAAGAAGCAACCGATACTATAGGTGTGTCTGCTGTTGGGAATTCTATAAAATGCTGTTGTTTGTCCCATTTGGCACTTGAATAATATCTTACTTTATTTCCTTATTCTATCTGTCTTCATCATACTGTTTCTTTTAAGTGTTAAGCCTGCACTAAGCAGGAGCCTAACTTCTCTTGCCAAGTTATAGTAGCAGTTGGTCATCATTTACCAATCCTATATATCATGCATCCACTACTAAAATATTAAGTTCTTCATTAAAGAAGATACAGAACACCCGCAACCATTGAGTTTCAATTGATTTCCTTGATGCCTTATGGTTTTGGCTTTTTCCTTTGTTTGGAGGTGATGTTCCATCTTGCACTGAGCTAATCACATCAGTCTTCTGTAAAATATTGACCATGTGAGGTGGCAATGAGAATTCTGAACAAAGATCATTATCTTGAATAATTGATGATGTTAATGTTAATTACGTAAATATTATTAGTACACCCCTCAAATTTTCCCTTTTTGCCATCTTTTTCTACACTTCCCAAGTATTTAACTTTGACTACTGTACTTGGCTTTAAACAATGAAGAATGAATCTATAATTGAAGAAAGGTCCGAAATGCTCTCATCAAATGTCTTAGCATGTCTTTTTATTTTGTTTTCCATTGATGAATGTATCTTCTATTTTCTACCTTTATACTTTACATAAGTAGACCCCTTTTGTTGTATTGGTCTTTTTTGCTTGACAATATATGTTATGCATATATTCCATGAAATTTTAATTATTCTCAGCATTCACAGATGATGCTTCAGTTGAGGTTGAAATTGAACACGAACTGCTCTCTGAGGCAGAGACTGCTTGGGCTCAACGTGAATGGTCGATTCAACATGTCTTGTTCCCTTCCATGAGACTGTTTCTCAAGCCGCCAAATTCAATGGCTAGAAATGGGACATTTGTACAGGTAGACGGTAGTTCTATCAATTTTTTTGAAACGTTGGATTGAGTTTCGTAGAAATTGTCGTAAATGTATGCTGGTCTGTTAGACGACATTTAGCTAGTTCGAATTGGACAAATTTTGGTATACCTTATTTTATTCCTTGCGCCAAGATCCATGTATTTGTAATAAATAAGCACCTACATTGCAGACAATGAGGGTATGGCTGATAGACCTCTTAGTCTGTGTAAATCATAAAATTAAGTGGTTCATTACTGAGTCTACATGCTCAGAGGCATTTAATGTTTTAGGTGCAAGACTCGCATTATGCTGTCATTATAATTTTCTGTTAGTAAATTCTTTTTGTGATCGTACTAACTACACGATTAATAATATTCATAAGGCTGATTCCTCAGTGTTGCTATCTGCAGGTAGCTTCATTGGAGAAGCTTTACAGGATTTTTGAGAGATGCTAACTGAGAATGATACTCCTCAGAAAGAACTGTACAAGTCTTCCTAGATCTGAGTCCTTTTTGCACTGTAAGAGGAGTGGAGCAGGGAACGTATGTAGGCTCATTGATAGTTTTTTTTTGGCCTTTACAGGCAGGCTGCCATTTTCATTGTGTATATGATGTGCAAGGAAAGAACCAGGTGTAGATGGTTTTGGGTGCCATCGTTATGTTAACCATTCTAATTACTCGGTGACATTTTAGAAATTTTTGAAGCCAAATTTTTCACTTCACTGCAAATGAATAAAAACTGCTTTTAGTTCTAAAACAAAAATCATTTATTATTTCCACGGGGGAAAATAGTTATTTTCTATTTTATATTATGTTGTGATTCTCTCAAGTATTTCGAGCCCTTTTACTGTTATTTATGTAATATATTGAGCCCCTAAATTTTTTGTATATTTCTATGGAATTTGTCAAATTAGGGCTGAATAGCTATATAAATAATAACATAAAGGTTCATGCAATGCAATAAAACAATAGGGATTCAATAGAAAAAAATCGCTATAATTTAGAGGTTTAAAAATGAAAATTAAATTTATAATATTTGTTATATAAAAAGTAATGTAATAATTCATTAAATACATGCAAATTGTTTAAAAGGAAAAATGATATATCATATAATATTACAACATCTACTACTAATATTTTAGATTTTTATTGGATTACATCGTTACGAAAATTTAAGATAACATGGGATTACAACATTACCAAAATTTAAGATTAACATGTATCTTTTTAGTAGTGCAAAACCATTGTAAAAATAGCAGCTATTGTCTGATTTCATGTATAAAATCAAAATATTGCTATTATTTGTGTTCACGTGCTAATAAATTTAGAACTAGTGTCTGCCTAAGTTCGTGAAGAAATTTTGCCAGTTAGCTATTAATTCAATTGTTTACTAAATTAAAATTATTTTGATTTTGTCATGTGTGTGTTTTACCTAATTGAGGAACTAATATGCATTCAAACATGTTTGTTTGAGGGAATCAAAGCAAACATTTCTCTCAAATAAGATAAATAATTAAATCTTAAACTGATGTGAAATGCTAGAATTATTTATTAAAATAAATTAAAATAAAATTTGGCTTACCATATCATACGAAGGCACTGAGTTTGTGACTATTGAACCAATGACTTTGAAAACACAACAAAATATCCTCTTTTGTTTGCCATGGAAGCCAAACTATAAGAGAGTACTATAAGCAATGAGCATTTTGACTCTCTAAGCATGTGGTGTGTAGAAAATGAACATAACTAAAAATATTGAATGGACTGTTACTCCGACGCTATTAATAGTAGCCAACAACAAATATGTTCATGGGTTCAGGACCTGCTGGGCCCAACCTAACCAAAAGTAATAAAAATCCGAACTTGAACTGAGATTGTTTATATTAGTTTTGGCTAGTGTTAGTTGGTTTATATTTGTGTGTGTGTACACACGTCTTGAGGACTTCATTAATAATTCATTTTGCATCTAGCTCATCTCGTTTTTCATTAATTAATTCTAAAAATGTATAAACTAACTAACACCAGCCAAAAGAGAATTGTTTAGGACTATATCACCTCCTAAACATGTTAAAAGCTCAAGAACATGAGAGCTAACATTAAAACCAGTAGAACTCTACAAGAGCAACAAATCAAGGAGAATGAGAGTACCTTGTCTTTACATAGCTCTTCTCTATAACATTTCTCCTCTCCACTTATATTCGTTAACACAAGTAGCTATTTATACAAGCTAAGCAAATGATGAAGAACACTTTAGCAACAACATAACCAAATAAAAAATATATTAAAAGTTGAAAAGGTAATCTTGCCAAGCAACATGCATTGGTTGACAAAAGATATCATGTATGCATGCTTAGAACAAAGCATCATGAATAAACATAATTACATAATGTTGGCTAACCAACCTCCATGCCATCAAAGATAAAATACATAAAATAATTATAGCATTATGATGAAATCATATATATTCATCAATAATCTTATCATCTTCCAACAAAACAATCATATGAACTAATATGTTATATATGTGTTAGCTAGTTGCTAAAGTAATATCCAACACATTCTCCATAATCCCTTCCCTCGCAACTCAATGCCTCGTAGACTTTGTCTGGCTGCCTCTAGCACCTCATGCTTACTCACACTCAAAAAAATAAATAGAAGTACAAGTTGAATAATAGCAATGATAATAGCATAGACAAGGGCAACCTGCACATAAGTATAAAATATTTTTTAGTTACTATTTGCCACAAAGGTTAATTGAATTTTCTAACTATTATTTATTAGTATCTAACTAATATTTATTTTCACATGTGCTCTTAAAACTAGAACCATTACATGCCTAATTTTGTGAAGAAATTTTGTTAGTTGGCTATAATTCAATTATTCTGTCTATTTTAAAATTGTTTTGATTTTGTTGCCATGTGTGTTGTTTTTACCTAATTATGGAATTAACGTGTACACTAAAATATGTTACATTTTTTATTTGAGGGAAATCAAAGCAAACATTTCTACCAAATAAGATCAATAATTAAATCCTAATGTAATGTGAAATGCTAGCATTATTGATTAAAATAAATTAAAATAAAACTCTAATTTACCATGTCATACCATAAAATATTTTAAAATACCATAATCGCATTTCCAACTATTGAGCACTGACTTTTAAAATACCATAAAATATCTTCCTTTGTCTACCATAAATGCCAAAGTATGAGGAAAATACTGCAAACAATGTGAACATGAATGTCAAAATCCAAGTGGAGAGAGCATATATATTGACTCTTTTGGCATGTATAGTGTACAAAATGAAGATAACTGCAAATGTTTAATGGACTGTTGCTCTATTGGTATTAACAATATCCAATAGTAGAAATGTTCATAGGTTCGAGAATTCATCACAACAGTCTAATCCAAGGTAACAAAACCTAATTTTGAACAAAGTTTTTTTAATATTTAGCCTACCTCAACCTATACAAAAAAAATTTCGCATATATTTGGATTGGATTTGGGATAACATTATTAAACCTTATTTGACCCGATCTGATCCAATATATTCTATATATGTATGTAAATATGTATAAGTATATGTATATGTATATGTATTACATATACTATAACATTAACAAACCTAAATTATATATATATATAGACACACAAGCAATCTTCATGCCATTAAAGAAAAAATACATAAAAACAATTATAGTCCTATGCTAAATTATACACATATAATAATAATTCAATTATCCTCAAATAAAACAATCATAAGAACTAATATGTTTATATTCTACCCAGTAGTTAAATTAATAATTTGCACGTGGTCCATAATCCCTTCCCCTACAACTTGATGCCTTGTAGATCTTGCCTAACTGCTTTAGCACCTCATGCTTAGCAATGTTTAGATATATAAATAAAGAGACTAGTCAAATAGTAGTAATAAAATTGGTAGAGGCTTGGACGACCAGGAACGGTTCAAAGGTATTTGTGGCCCTAGGCAAAAATTATTTGTTATTTTTTAAAATTAAAATCATCAATTAACTACTATTTTTTTAAAAAAATATAACTATTTTCTGCTATTAAAATTAAATAAATTAAAAAATTTTGATATTAGTACCAATATTGGATCATAACTTAGAAGGACAAAATTTTAAATTTTTTCAACTAAAAAATTATGTGTATATTTTATTCATTGTGTTGGAAGTATGGTTCAATCAATTAGTTTTGGTGTGAGATGGTGAATATATAAATTTTAAATAATTATAATAAAATTTAATTGGTTAAAAGAAGGTAGTGGCCTCTCCTTATCCCTTTTTTCCTTAGTTTTCAGTTTTGATTAGCACATTATAAATTTTTAAAAATCTTTTCAATCTAAAAATAAAAATAAAATTATCTAGTAAATGATTTAATTGAAATAACAAAATACAACATAAAAAAGAGATGAATAAATTACAACTATAAGTTTATTTATATTTACTTTTAATAGCATTGAATAAAATTTATTTTACATATTTAATAATAATTATTTAAAAATAAATTTTATTTTGCAAATAAAATAAAATGACTATTTCTAAGAAAAAATACAATAGAATAACAAATTATTTTAAACATTTTTTACTATATATATAGGGCTCCATATTTGGGGCCCTATATTTGGAAGGGCCCTAGTCATAGGCTTTAGTAGCCTATGCCTAAAGTTGGGCCTTTGGGCAATCTATACGTAAGCATAAAATATTTTTTAGTTGTTGCTAGTCACAAATGTTAATTGAATTTTCTATCCTATATTATGTTGTGACTCATGTATTTTAGTAACCACTTTAAAAAAATAAACTTACAATAATAAAATGATCAAAATAGAGAATGTCATAGATCAACCATGCATAATTGGAAAGCACCGTAAATATGATTGAAAAAAGTAATAACTTTATTATATCCCCTATCATAATTATTGTTCACTATATTTAAAACTAGTACATGCCTAACTTTTAATGACATTTTGTTAAATGTTCAGTCTATTTTAAAATTGTTTCAATTTTGTTCCCATGTGTGTGTGGTTTTTTTTTTTATCTCATTATGGAATTAGCATGTAGACTAAAACATTTTACTTTTTTTAGGGACAACATAGTAAACATTTCTACCAAATAAGATAAATATTTAAATCCTAAAGTAATTTGATATTTTAGCATTATTGATTAAAATAAATTAAAATAAAATTTTGGTTTACCATATCCAACAAAGAAATTGAGTTTCCAACTATTGAGCCAAAGACTTTGAAAACACTATAAAATATCTTCATTTGTATACCATAAAGGTCAGAGTATGAGGAGAGTATTGAAAGCAAATGAGATCATGGATATCCAAATCCAAGTAGAGAGCACCTCTGACTCTCTAGGCATGCATGGTGTAAAAAATAAAGATAAATGCAAATGTTGAATGGACTGCTACTCTAATTCTATTAATAATAGCAAATAGTAAACCTATTCATGGGTCCAAGGACTGTCAACACAACCTAATCCAAGGTAATAAAACCTAAGATTGGATAAAGATTTTTTATAGTCAACCTAGCTCAAAATATACCCAAAATTGCTCGCATTGGGTTGGGTTTGGGATACCATTATTAAACTTGATTTGGCCTGACTTAACCCAATATATTATATGTATGTATGTATGTATGCACATATATTATACATTATTAAATTTGATTTAGCCCGACCTGACCTAGAGAGTGTGTGTGTGTATATATAGGCATTGGTTCATAAAAGATGTCATCTATGCATGCTTAAAACAAAGCATCATGACTAAACATAATTACTTAATGCTGCTAAGTAATCTCCATGTTATTAAAGATAAAATACATTAAAAAATAGTAGTCTATGCTAAAATCATTTATATTCAGTAACAATTTTATCATCATCCAATAAAACAATCATAAGACATAATATGATATGTTTTACCTAGTTGTTGAAGTAATATCCAGCACATGCTCCACAATCCCTTCCCCTTGCAACTCGATGCTTTGTGGAACTTGCTCTGCTGCCTGTAGCATCTCATGCTCAATTACGCTTTGATATATAAATTAAGGGATAGTAATAATGAAATTGGCACAAACATGGGCAATAATTCAATTGTTCGTACTATTTTAAAATTATTTTGATTTTGTGACCATAGGTGTTTTTTACCTAATTATGTACATGTTACTTTTTTTTTATTTGAGGGAAATTAAAGCAAACATTATTTTATCAAATAAGAAAAAAAATTAAATCCTAAAGTAGTGTGAAATGCTAGCATTATTGATTAAAATATATTAAAATAAAATTATGGTTTACCATATCATACAAAGCATTGAGTTTTCAATTATAGAGCCAATGACTTTGAAAATACCATAAAATATCCCCTTTGTCTACCATAGAGGCCAAAGTATGAGAAAAGTACTACAAACAATGAGATCATGGATGTCAAAACCCAAATGGAGAGCACCTTGACTCTCTAGGCATATATGGTATACAAAATGAAGATAATAGAAAATGATGAATGTATTGTTGTTTCAATGCTATTAATAATAGCTAGTAGTAGACTTGTTCATGAGACAAAAAATCTGTTAGCACAACTTAACCTAAGGAAATAAAACCTAAGTTTGGATAGAAATTTAATATATTCAGCCCACTTAACCCATATCCAAAATTACCCGCATATATTTAGGTTGGGTTTGAGATAAGATTATTAAACTTGATTTGGCCCTACCTACCTGATTCTATATATATATATATATATATATCCATTAGTTCACAAAGAGGTCATATATGCATGTTTAAAATAAAATATTATGACTAAACATAATTACTTAATATTGGCTAAGCAATCTCAATGTCATTAAAAATAAAATACATAAAAATAATTATAGTCCTATGCTAAAATCATACACATTAAGTAACAATGATATGTTGTACCCAGTTGATGAAGTAATATCGAGCACATGCTTTGTAATTCCTTACCCCTGTAATGTGATACCTTGTGGATCTTGCCTAGCTGCCTCTAACACCTTATGCTCAACCACACTCAGGTATATAAATAGAAGGACAAGTCGAATAGTAGCAATGAAACTGACATAGGCATGAACATCCTACTCACAAGTATAAAATATTTTTTAGTTCCTGCTTGCCAATGTTAATTGAATTTTCTATTCTATATTCTATTGTGACTCTCTCAAGTATTTCAATAAACACTTTGAAAAAAAAACTTACAATAATAAAGGGATAAAAATGGTGAATGCCATATATCAACCGTGTAGAATTGAAAAGCATTGTGAATATTATTGAAAAGAGTAATAACTTTCTTGCATCCTCTATCATAACTATTGTCCAATGTATTTAATACAAATTCAATATTGAAAATCAAATTTATAATAATTTTTTTATAAAAAATAGTGTAATAATTAATCAAAATACATCCAAATAGTCTAAAAGGAAAAATGATATATCATATAGCATCACAACATCTACTACTAATAATTTAGTTTTTTTTATTGGATTAAAGCATTACCAAAATTCAATCGATTACTGCTCTAATGCTATTATTAATAGATAGTAGCAGACATGTTTATAGATTTGGGGATTTGTCACCACATTCTAATCCAAAGTGATAAAACATAATTTTGTGTAGAGTTTTTTATATTCAACTTAATTCAGCCTATACCAAATATTTCCCACATATATGTAGGTTGGATTTGGGATAACATTATTAAACCTTATTTGACTCAATCTACTCATATATATTCTATATATGAATGTATATATGTGTATGTATATGTATTACATATACTATAGCATTACAAACCTGAATTGGCCCGACCCATCCTAGAATATATACACAATGGTTCATAAAATAGGTAATCTATGCTTACTTAAAACAAAATATCATGACTTAACATAATTACTTAGTGTTGGCTAAGCAATCTCTATGCCATTAAAGATAAAGTACATAAAAACAATTATAGCCCTGTGCTAAATCATACACATATAATAACAATTCAATTATCCTTAAATAAAACAATCATAAGAACTAATATTTTTACATTCTACGCAGTTGCTAAAGTAATATCTTGGGTTGGGTTTATATTCAACCTAGCTCAATACATACCCAAAATTACCAGCGTATATTTAGGTTGGGTTTGGGATAATATTATTAAACTTGATTTGGCCTAGCCCGACCCAATATATTATATGTATATATGTATGCACATATGTTATACATTATTACATCTGATTTAGCCCGGCCTGACCTTTTGTGTGTGTGTGTGTGTGTGTATGTATGTGTATATATATATATACATGCATTGATTCATAATAGAGTCATCTATGTATGCTTAAAACAAAGCATCATGACAAAAAATAATTACTTAATGATGCTAAGCAATCTTCATGCCATTAAAGATAAAATACATAAAAAAAAAGTGTAGTTTATGCTAAAATCATACACATTTAGTAACAATTTTATCATCATCCAATAAAATAATCACAAGGTCTAATATGATATGTTGTACCTAGTTGTTGAAGTAATATCTAGCACATGCTCCGCAATCCCTTCTCCTTGCAATTCGATGCCTTGTGGATCTTGCGCAGCTTCCTCTAGCATGTCATGCTTAATTACGCTTGGATATATAAATTGAGGGACAAGTTGAATAGTAATAATGAAACTAGCACAAAAGTATAAAATGTTTTTTAGTTGTTGCTTGTTATAAATGTTAATTAAATTTTCTATCCTATATTATGATATAACTCTCTTAAGCATTTCATTTAGTGCTTTGAGAAAACAAAATTACAATAATAAAAGGATCAAAATGGAGTATGCCATAGATCGACCGTGTAGAATTGAAAAACATGGTGAACATGGCTCAAATGTATAATAACTTTCTTGCATCCTCTATCATAACTATTGTACATCTAATATAAATTCAATGTTAAAAACTAAATTTTTAATATATTTTAGGAAACAATAATGTAATAATTCATCAAAATACATTCAAATAGTCTAAAAGGAAAAATGATATATCACATAGCATTACAATATCTACTACTATTATTTTAGATTTTTTTGATTAAAAAAATATCAAAATTAATTATAAAATGTATTTTTTTAGTAGTGCTAGATCGTTGTAAAAATAGCAGCTACTGTTGTTGATTTTAAGTATAAAATTAGTATAAAACTATTATTTATTTCACAAGTGCTAATAAATCTAGAACTAGTACATGTCTAAGTTTATGAAGACATCTCGTAAGTTGGCTATAATTTAATTGTTCGGTCTACTTTAAAATTTATTTAATTTTAATGCCATATCTGTTTTTTTTACCTATTTATGGAATTGAATGTTACATTTCTTGCTTGAGGGAAATCAAAGCAAACATTTCTACCAAATAAGATAAATAATTTAATCACAAAGTAATTTGAAATGCTAGCATTATTAATTAAACTAAGTTAAAATAAAATTTTTGTTTACCATGAAATACAAAGGCATTGAGTTTCCAACTATTGAGTCAATCACTTTGAAAACAGCACAAAATGTCCTCCTGTATCTTCCATAGAGGCTAAAGTATGAGGACAGTACTACAAACAATGAGAATGTGAAGGTCAAAATTCCAGTAGAGATCATCTTGATTCTCTTGGCATGTATGGTGTATAGAATAAAAATAACCACAAATAATAATTGGACTGCTGCTCTAACGTTATTAATAATATCTAGTAATAGACCTGTTCATTGGTCCAAGGATCCGTCACCATAGCCTAACCCAAGGTAATAAAACCTAAGTTAGGACAATGATTATTTATATTTAGCGTAGGTTAACTTAGACCCAAAATTACCTATATATATTTGGGTTAGGTTTGGAATAACATTATTAAACATGATTTGGCTCGGCTCCAACATTATATATATATATAGGCACTAATCCACAAAAGAGATTATCCACGCATGCTTAAAATAAAACATCATGACTGAACATAATTACTTAATGTTGCTTTAGCAATCTTCATGTCAATAAAGATAAAATATATAAAAACAATTGTAGTCCTTTGCTAAAACCATATACATTCAATAATAATAAATAATATGATATGTTCTACTTGTTAATCATGTAATCTTTAGCACATGCTATGAAATCCATTCCCCTGCAACTCGATGCCTTGTGGATCTTATCTAGCTGCTCTAGCACCTTATACTTAGACACGCTCAAATATATAAAAACAGGGATAAATCAAGTAGTAGTAATGAAATCGACATAGACATGGGCAACCTTCACACAAGTATGAAATATTTTTTAATTGATACTTGCATAAATGTTTATTTAATTTTCTATCATATATAAAACCAATTTTTATATATGTTGTACATTAATACAAATTCAATGTTAAAAACCAATTTTTTAATGTTTGTTTAGAAAAGTCATGTGATAGTTCTTTAAAATTTATCTAAATGGTTTAAAAGGAAAAACGATATATCACATAACATTACATCATCGACTACTATTTTGAAGTTTTTTTAGATTATAGCATTACCAAAAATTAATATAGCATGTACTTTTTTAGTGGTGCAAAATTGTTGTAAAATCACAGATATTCCTGTTGATTTCAACTATAAAATTAGTATACAACCATTATTTATTTTCATATTTGCTAATAAATCTAGAACTAATACATGCCTAAGTTTGTGAAGAAATTTTGTGACATGGCTATAATTAATAGCTTAGTCTATTTTATAATTTTTTTGATTTTATTGTCATGTGAGTTTTTTTTTATCTAATTATGGAATTAATATGTACACTAAAACATGTTACATTTTTGGTTTGAGGGAAATCAAAGCAAACATTTCTAACAAATATGATAAATAATTAAATCCCAAAGTAATTTGAAATGCTAGCATTATTGATTAAAATAAATTAAATAAAATCCTGGTTTACAATATCATACAAAGGCATTGAGTTTTCAATTTTTGAGCCAATGAATTTAAAAACACCATAAAATATCCTCCTTTATCTACTATAGATGCTACAGTATGAGGAGAGTACTAAAAACAATGAGAACATAATGTCTAAATCCAACTAGAGAGCATTTTGACTATCTTGGCATGTGTGGTCTTCAAAATGAAGATAATTGCAAATGTTGAATTGACCATTGCTTTAATGCTATTAATAATAGCTAGCATTAGACATGTTCCTTGGTATAGGGATATGTCACCACAACCTAACTCAAGGTAATAAAACCTATGTTTGGACAAAGATTTTTTATATTCAACCTAGCTCACCCTATACCCAAAATTACATGCATATATTTGGGTTGAGTTTGAGATAACATTATTAAACCTGATTTGACCCGACCCTACCCAACATTATATGCAGTGGCTCACAAAAAGAGATCATCTATGTATGTTTGAAACAAAACATTATGACTGAATATAATTACTTATTTGGCTAAGCAATCTTCATGCCATTAAAGACAAAATACATAAAAATAATTATAATACTATGCTAATATCATACACATTCAATTACAATCCTATTGTCCTTCATTAAAACAATCATAATAACTAATATGATATGTTCTACCTAATTGTTGAAATAATATTCAACACATGCTTTGGAATCCCTTCCCTTGCAACTCGATGCCCCGTGGATGTTGCCTAGCTAGTATAGCACCTCATGCTTAGTCACGCTTAGATATATAAAAAGAAGAACAAGTGGAATAGTAGCAATGAAACTAGCATAGGCTTAGACAACCTCCACACAAGTATAAAATATTTTTTAGTTGCTGCTTGCCATAAATGTTAATTGAATTTTCTATCCTACATTATGTTGTGACTCTCTCAAATTTTTCAGTATGCACATTGAAAAAATAAATTTACAATGATAAAGCGGTTAAAATGGAGAATGTCATAGATCAACCGTGCAGAATTGTAAAACATGGTGGATATGGTTAAAAATAGTGATAAATTTCCTACATCCTCTATCATAACAGTTGATCATTGCATTTAGAACTAGTACATGCCTAAGTTTATAAAGAAATTTTGTTAGTTCTTCAGTCTATTTTAAAATTATTTTAATTTTGTTTCCATGTGCATTTTTTTTTTACCTAATTATGGAATTAACATGTCACGACCTGAACCGAAGGTACATTACCGATACTAGGGAATAGGAATACATAAAGTAACCGAAACCCGTAGCAAGCTTTAAAAATTTTTCGGGGAAAAAAACAATACACTTAACAATAAATTATAATAAATGCACAATATTAAAAGCATAAAATAATATTCTTTAAATACAATAATTCAAGTCAGGTACAATCATAATACTGAATAATATATATTTAAATCTACTACTGCGGTGTCTACAATTCAGTTACACAGTATACAAATTAAATTAACATACATAATGTAGCCGGTGAAGAACGAACTTGGCGCAAAGTAGGAATACTAGAAGACAGACTGTGACGTCCTAAAAAAATAAGTTGAGGGGAATCAGACCTCACTAAGTGAATCAATTTATAAAATGCATGATGGTTTTAAAACCATTTGTTAAAACTCTTTTTAAAATAAAATAGAATAAAATAATTACAATTATTAAAATCATTTATTTTTCTCGATAATATTATATAAAGTCTCTTAAAAACTTCTTAAATCAATTTAATATGAAATCCTCGTATCAAAATATTTAAAATATTTATTTTAGTGGAAAACCTAGTAGAACACCTAAATCATTATTCTACTAGCTTTTCGACTCTCTTTAATCCAGGTGACTGCCGTCTCGAGAGCAATGCATCAACCGAGTTACTGCCATAGTCATTTAACTTAATCCATATGGATGTCCTGAGAACAATGCATCAACCGAGTTACTACCACAGTCATTTCACTTTTTCCATATTTGATGTCCCAAGAGCAAACTCATCCGAGTTACATCCCTTTT
>CATIWM010169905.1:0-17871 GCA_949671775.1 Mallotus repandus
TCTCAAGTCTCGCCCTATTCTTTCAACCCGTATGTTTGATTGGGACTATGTGCGTCAATTAGGGTATGAAAATCAAATGAGAGATTTACTTGAAAGATAAAATTGAGTGAGTTTGTAGCACTCCATGACTTAGCCTCTCACAAATTAACCCTTGAATTTTTGTCAACCCTACAAATCGACAAGAATCACACTCTGTCTTTTAGATTATATGATGAAGATCAAACCCTCACCGATGAACTATTAGGAGTAGTCCTAAAACTTCAAACCGAAGGGCTCTATGTGTACAAGGATAAATAAGGGTTAGATGAACACAGAGCGAGGAAAGAACTTAATAAGGAAAAAAAATTTTGGCCAAGGGAAGCTAAGGACTCTAGCTTGAACTCCTTTGGGCATAAATACTTACACATTTGTATCTCTTACTCGATTCTTGCTAGAGGAGAAAGTCACAACAACGTGCGTAATTTGGAATTATTTATTTTATGGTGTGGCGAAAAAGGAACCCAGATTGCTTTTTCAAAACTATTTGCAGATTAATTGTTTAGCATAGCAACTGCTAAATCTGGAAGAATACGGTGTGGAAAAATTTTGGCTCTCCGAATTTGTGGCAAATGGTAGAAGGAAAGGCTCCTTCTACCTCCAAGAAGCCAACTAGAGTGGCGCCCCCTCCTGTAAAAGATGAAGAAGCTGAACCCACTATCCCTTTTCAATCCATGCTAAATCAGCTCAAAGTCCATTTTGATTCTAAATTTGGAGTTGTTATGGATCGGATTAGTGTTATGGATCTCAAAATTGACACTATTGCTGGTGACATTCTTATTTGAGGGATCACTTTTCTACCCCTCCTATATCTCCCTGATTTAGCATCACTTGCATCTTTTATAACTCTTTTTGGATATATTTTTTTTTTTTTGCTTTTCAAGTCTGTCACAGAACTTGTGTTGGTTGCAGCCCTTTCATACTTAGGATATTTTTTTTTCTTTGCTATTGTTGATTTTTTTTTACCTTTGATAGGTGCCTTCCCCCTTGCTAGATTCTTTTTTATAGTAACAAAGGGAGAGAAAATGCTTATTTTGGTTACTACTTAGATGTTTAGGTATTTAGCTTTTGTGAAAAGTGTTCAATGGTTTTAATGATATGGATATTTGATGTTATCTGGTGCTTATGGATGATTATTTTTTATGCACCTTCCACTGATTGGAATTGTTATGCTTATTCAGGGTTTTGCTTGTGGTTATGGCATACGCTTAGTAAATTTCTAATTGGTTGAATTGGTTTTGCCTACTGATCTTTGATTTTGCTGAATATTGATTTGGTCAAGGCTGTTAGTTTTTGGATATTGACTTGGTATGGATATTCTGTGATTTGCTGGAACTGCTAGCTGATATGTTGAAATTATTGATTTTGGTTATGCTTGTTTTATGACTAGTTTAGAATCACAAGCTATGATCCTCATGACATGACCATAACTGTGAATGTGTTTCCCTTGGAGTTATGCTCCTGTCACAAGTCATGATTATTTTTTCATGATCATGATTCTAGAATCATGATTTATTTCATCTGCTTAACTAAATTACTTAATGATGAGACTAAAATTTACAATGAGCATAATAATTTATGCCTTAGCTAATCAAATATACAAGATGAACTTGCAAATGGATTATTGCAATTTTTTTTATATAGGCTCATTTTATGGGGGAGTTACTCCTTCGTATTTATAGCCTAATTTACATAATTATTTGTTACTATCAAAAAGGGGGAGATTGTTGAACCTTGAGGGTTAAAACAGTCAATTTTTTATGGTTACAATTAATTAAGTAAAATTACATTTAATTTGTGTGCTTAAGTGTTTATATTCAGGTGAATTAATTTTGCGATAATCAGAAGTGGCACAAGCAGTGACAAATGAATTATGATCATAACTGCACAAGTCAAGCTTTGAAAAGTCAGTACTTTGACTCTAAAAAGTCTATAGCCTTGCAGATTCACTATGACTACAACATAAGGCAAAAACAAAGATCAAATTTTTGAAACAAAAGCGGAAGTCGGTTTTGGCAAAAAATGTTAGGAATCTTCATTATATATGATAACAAGTAAATCCTAGTCAATAAAAAAAAATTCAGGCAAAATCACAGATATTTAAATTCTAATTTTTCAAAAACTCCAGAGAGCAGTCATGACCAGTGTCACCACTAAAGTTATGATCATGATGGCCAAAATTATGATCATGATTAATTTTTTATGATCATGACGATCAAATTCCAAAAGTTACAGAATGTTGTTATGACCATCATCACCACCACTGTTATGATCATGAAAGCGTGCAGATTCAAATTTCATCTTAGCGCCCCTATAATTATGATCATGACAATTTTCTCATGATCATGATGACGTACAAACCTGCTTCTTCTTGGTGGTTTAAACGACTCTATTTGTATTAAATGCACTTCTAACAGCTCTTTTTTCTCTATAAGGATATAAATACTACTCTGAAATCAGTTGGAGGGAATTAATTGAGTTGAGCAAACACATTTAGAGCAAACTTGAGCATTTAATCTTAAAATTAATCTTTAACCACCAAAGCTTTCATCTTTAATTCCTTGTAATCTCTTCTATATCAAGAGTGTTCTTTAGTGTGGATTGGTGAGAGTTTAATTCCTTTATTCAAGATCTCAAGAGTGAGATTAAGTGAGTTGGGTTATGGTTTTAAATTCTTGTAAGCTAAGAAGATTGTTCTTAGCATTGGGTTTGAGTATAAACCTTGGAAAAACACTTGGGTAGCTTGGATTGAGTTTGTAAAGGTTTTAATCTACACCTTGAAGTAGATTGATAGTGGATTCAAACTCTCAACAAGTGGTTGAGGAGAGGAGTAGGCTTTGAGGGCTGAACCTCTATAAATCCTTGGAGTATTTGTTCCTCTTCTACTTTATCTTTTTTCAGCTCTAATTCAGTTCTAGCTTGTTCTTGGGTGTGAATAAAAAAATTAACCATATTGTTTAAAAAGCTAATTCACCCCCACCTCCCCCCCCCCCTCCCTTTGGCACTTGTGGAATTACAAAATCAAATTAGATTAACTTAACAAAAAAATTATAATTTAAAAATAATTATGTCTCTCACGAGTAGTACAAGTGGCAAAAAATATAGGCATCCAATTTGAGGAGAATAGGGCTTGAACCCCCCATCTCCCTCTCCCCCCTTGTGATGTTGGAAATTAACAATTTGTACTACCTCAAAAAAAATTATAATTTCATGTTAACATGCCTAATTAGAACAATGAGCCATTTAAAAGAATGATACATGATTACATGCATATTTAGTGGATGGATTTTTTTACCAAAGTAAGAACATGGGTAGTATTTTCCACTAAAATAAGAACATAAATAATTTTTGCAAACATGTATTTTTTTACAATATCGTGCAATGTAATTAATTTGTTATTTTATATCAAATATTGACATATAGAATCACAAGCGTAAACTATAATTTCTCCTAATTTAATATAATTATATTTAACAGACTAATTTGATGCAATTATATTGACACCTGTAATGCAACAACTACTTTCAACAGCTTTTTTTTATCTACATATGTCTCAAAAGAGAGCTAGGCTAACTATTTTCTTCTCCATTACTTTGAATTCGATTTATACCAGAATTCCATTTTTGAAGACATGAAACCCTTCCATATTCGGAGATTAACAAGATTCTTCATAGTTGAATTTTCATTCATTCTTCTAGTACAATTTTGGTTAGCTTGTTGGCAAATTAATTTAGGTTTGAGTCCTGTTGTATGTAATCGCATTAAATTAGCTGTTGGAAGATTTTTACCACTATTGTAGTTTTACCCGAATCGAATTGGATTAGTTAGAATTCAGTGCGCTCTAGATATCGATGGTTCACACAAAAAAAATTAACTTTTTTAAGAAATGATGAATCATTTATTTATTAAAGAGTAAAAAACTATAATATAAATAAAAGTATTATTAAGAAGTATCAATATATACTCTTACTAAAATCATGAAATTATTAAATTTGTCATTATTTTTCAATCGTTTTAATAGAACTATTTTGATTTGCAACTTGGTGATCCATTTAACAATTTGTATGCTCCACTTCATGATATTAATTAGCAATAAATCGACAATAAAAATATCAATAAAAATTTTACAACGGAGAAAAATATAAAATCTATAAAAGATAACCACCAAAATCTCATAAATCTAGAGAAAAAAAGGCATAGAGAATAAAGAGAAAAGATAGTGTACACCATGAATAATTAACCCTATTCTTTTCTTAGACATTTCCTTAATGTTATTGTTACATTATTTCTGAAATTCTACCTAATAAATTACTACAAACCTTAAGAAAAATAGCAACATAAGATAAAAATAGACCAAATGAATTAATTTAAGGTCATTACTAGTTTACTAATTGTCTTCTTCGCCTTGACATATGTTCAAGACATAGATTGTCTCCTCCTAGGAGTTGTCCTACCTCTCATCAGTTTAGTCTTCATGTCAACAGGAGTCTGCTTCCCAAATCCAACTTCACCTTCTCCTTCTCCTTCACCTTCTTCAATAATCTTCTGATCAACAACGCTAACTGAGCTCTTAAATGTTGACATGATACCAAACTTCTTCCACCTGAAAAACCCTTTCTTCTTCTCCATCATTCTCTCCATTTGCATCTTCATTGCATGGCATTGTCCTTGTAACCTAAGTAAGTCTTCTTTTAGCCTCTTTATCTCCATTTGTTGGGCATTCATTTCTCGTTTCGAATAGCATCGGCCTGGCGCGTCGAACCCTATGTTAGGACTTCTTGTACCACTGAACGAGCCGCTCCAATCGACATGTCGATTGAGCTTGGTTTGTTCAGAGAAGAGGACTTGGATTACAGCACGAACAGGCAACCTTTCATTCTGAGCAGCATGGAGTGATGCTTCCGGGGAGAGTTTTCGGCTATCAATTAGTCTACAAAGTGCCTTCCTTTCTAGCTTCGATGTTCCAGGATGTGCCTAATTAAGAAGAGGCAACTATATGATTTTTCATAGTTAAATGTAAATAATACATCTCCTTCGTAAAAGATTTCTTCATAATGGTCATGAACGGTTGCTCCAGGAATGGCCATTATACCACAAGGGTATATATTAATTCATCAAAAGTGTATAATATCCAATTATAAGATGTAATAAATATAGTATAGAGAAGAATCATCCTTCTACGATAGTCTAACGATTGATTGATTATCAAGATTTAGTTTTTTTTTAATGATTAAAAAATAGTGAACTTTAGTTTTTTTTAAGAAAGATTCTCAGCTTTAAACCAATTATCAATTAAATCTTACGTTAAAATTCATTTCAATTTACTTATTTAACTTTATAAACTGTGTCAATTCTATCTAATTTCATTTAAAGAATCTAATTATATTTTTAAAAATTACTTTTAAATTCTTATAAAATAAAGTTCTCCATAATGGCCATGAACGGTTGTTCCAGGAATGGCCATTATACCACAAGGGTATATATTAATTCATCACAAGTGTATAAATGAAAATGCAATTTCAATAATAGACTAATATGGAGATTGTATTAATTATACCTTATAACTAGATTTATAATACAAAAATATGTATCTCATTTTTATTAAAAAATATAAAACACTTGAATTATATGTTACATATCCAATTATAAGATGTAGTACATATAGTATAGCGAAAAATCATCCTTCTATAACAGTCTAATGATTGACTGCTTATCAAGATCTAGTTTTTCTTTAATGACTAAAAAATAGTGAACATTAGTTTTTTTTAAGAAAAAATTATTTGTTCCATTTTCAACTTTAAACCAATTATCAATTAAATTCTACATTAAAAGTTAATTCAATTTATTCTTTCAATTTATAAATTATGTCGACTCTATCCAATTTTATTTAGAAGATATAATTGTATTTTAAAAATTACTTTTATGTCTCTATAAAATAAATTTTAATATAATTCAATTTTTTCCTCTTGTTTAAGTAAAATAAAACTTGAAAAATATTTTCAAGTTTAAATTTTACCACTTTTGAAATAAATTTTTAAATTAATTTTTAAATTTTTATATAAAATTTTAACTTTTTTATGTATCAATTAAAAATAATAAGAAAAAAGTGATAACTTGTGAATCATTTTATTATTTGGACTAATATTAATAAAAATTTAAAAAATAAAGTAAGCACTTTTAACTATTACTATAAATAATAATAAAATTTTTTAATTTTTAATTTTTTCATATTTTTCAGAAAAAATAAATATTTTTTATATTCTTGACTAATATTTTTAGTATTTCCAAATTCTCTTTTTTTATCTAATATTTTTTTGGTTTGAATTTTATTAGAAAAATTTCTAAATAATGCGGTTGAAAGTTAAGAAATAAATTTTAAAATACTTAAAATTTAAAAAATTTTACTAAAAAATTAAAAATTTATAAAAATATTTAGAAATTAATTTTTAAATTTATGTCAAGAGTGACAAAATTAGAATTTAAAAATACTTTTTTACATTTTATTTTTCTTATAAGAAAAAGGATGATAAAAAAATTTAATAAGTGTTAAATTTATTTTATAAGGATGATAAAAAATTTAAAATTAATTTTTAAAAATATAATTAGGTCCTTCAAATAAAATTGGATAGAATTGATATAATGTATACAGTTGAAGAACAAATTCAAATGACTTTCAAAGTGTGATTCAATTAATAATTTGCTCAAAATTCAGAATAAAATTGATGATTTTTTCTTTTTTTAATAATTAAAAAAGATACAAGTCTAATGATTGGCCACTTAGTAGCATAGCAAATTATAAATTTAAAATTTAAAAGGAAAACACAGGTCGATGACGAGATTTACTGAATGCTCATTTAGAATATAGGAATTGTGGCATGTATATATAATATGAAATTGAAATTAAAAGATTAAATTAAATATAATAAAGTGAAAATTTTATCATATTAGTGAGAATTTGAATTCTTTCTTTGTCACTTCTATAGAATCAAGTGAAAATCCAAATTGTTTATTTATCCTACAACAACCATTTCAATTGGTGGTATGCTCATAAACTATGTTTTAAAAAAAAGAGAATATGATATGAAAACACTTACAGACAAATCTATATGTTCCGGGCATGCATCCCAATAATGCAAAATAGGTATAAGATTCAGATATATGTGTGTATACTGTAAAGTTGTGATGAATCGTGCCATTCATAGCTCAGAAATGTTTTAAAGGACAAAACTGATCAATATATTAAAAACAAAATCCTAAACAATGAGTCGATGCAAATTGAAGGACACTTACCTTTCACATGTTATCATCGTCACCACCAGTCCACAGAAAAAAGAAAGGCCAACATCACCCAAAAACCTACTCTTTTGTTACAGTAGATAAAGGGTATAAACGTCATTTTATTCGCTCTATACTATCCTTCTACAAAAACTTGACCCACCACTACCACACTATTCCCATGAAAGAATCTTGAGTTGGTGACAACACAGCAGCAACCACTTCCACGGCAAACTTGATGGTCCCTGATTAATTGTGCTCTTTTCCTCTAATTTCCACGTATTTTCTTTTTTGTTTTTCCACCCCAAATTCTAATTGTCCTTTTCCTTCTCTAATGTCTACCAGCAATAATTAATGATATCACTTAATGATGTATAAAGTTTACTTAAATCTTGATTTAAATTCTCTTCCTGCAAGATTAATAGTTACAATGCCTATACTTTGATTAATTAATTTGGTCTTTTTAATTTGCATTTCATTAAATAAAATTTAAATAATTTTTTTTTAAACTATAAATATTCAAAATTCATTGAATTCTAACTATTTTAATTATACTCGTATATGATCATAAGAGCAATAAAAACTTTTTCACATCTATGTATATAATAGTTAAAATCTGAAATATCATTTAAGTTAAAACAATCAGTTAATTTTAGTGTTGGTGGCAAAATTATTCTGACAACAACTAATTTAATCTGATTATATATACCACAATTTGAATTAAAGATGTTCACATTAAAAAAACTTCTACTAGCTAACGCGAACGGTTGTTGAATGATTCTCTCATTTTAATAAATTTCTGTTATTTTATTTTCGTTCGAGAAATTAACGAATTCAGCTCTCATTTACCGTTGTGTCAAGACTCACCCTCAAGCAGAAAGAACTAATGCAAAAAGTAGCAACATAATCATAGTAATTTAGCAAACTACAGAGAGAATTACTTACTTTGAAATAGGTGTCAATGGCGCGGTATAGACCATCATCAGTGGCACGGGCATGGCTGGGTACAGCGGAAGCAAGACAATCAAACTCCGACAAACTCAAATTGGCATCAACAGCAGCTTCAGCTAAGTAACCATCAACAAGCTTAGCTACTTTGATAAAAGCAGCAGCACCACCACTTTTAGCAGCCTCATCTAAATTAACAAACCTTTTCACTAACCGAATCACTAGCTCAACATCTAGTAATGTTCCACAAGTATGGCTAAAAGATGGTATCAGTAACTCTTTAAGTGAAGCTTGGTCTAGTTGCCATGAAATCCTCTTTTCAAGCTCAGCTCTGTAAGTAGGCTCCACACCAACCATGTTGGCCGTCCGGAGGAGGCGTAGCAAGAAGTTACATGGGATTGAATCCTTATCTGGTGGCAAAACGCCGACAAGGGTTTCAACAAAAAATCTCTTTTTCATCCATGAAGCTGTCACACTTTCTGGTGATTCTTCGAGGTTGGTTAGGCCTCTTTCGCCGGCAGCAGTGCCGTTATCACCCGAAAGTTCAGGTAGCCATTTTGACGCATAATGCGCTATGATCGAACCAATAAGGTCTGGACGTACTCCTTTAGCCTTTACGCCTGCTAATGTCTTAACAAAATAATCCATGTTGAGTATGCACGCGTCGTCGAACCAGTATTCGGCTGTGAATTGTGATGTTTTTCCTGGGAAAGCGACAGAATCTTGCAGGGAAAACTTTTTCATTTTGGTGGGGAGAACTATATGGTAAGGGATGGAAAGTGTGAAGGATAGTACTTTTTTAGAAGTTTTGGTATTGTTATAGAGAGATGTTCATGTTGCATATATATTTCTTATACATACGTTAAGTACAAAATAGGCTTAGAGAGAGTAGGTATGTGAAAATATTTTATACCAAGAGATTTCGTATAGCTAATATTAATTTGTTTTAATCAATATTTCATGTTTCGGCTGTTGAATGATTGACACATATTTATAAATTAAATTTTTTTTTTTTTTTATTGTCAAAATATATATATCAGTTAAAATTTATGTCAATTAATTATGAGTGCTGATATAGAAATAATGAATCATTTTCATGAATTAAGGCAAAAGTTAAATAATTAAATGATAAATATTTTTTCATAACATAATGAATTTATTTTTTTGAGTGTAGAGGTGAAATTTTTCTTCTTCTAATAATAATAATAATAATAAACATGTATGGGCTAAATGTAAAGAAATGGCATTGCTAGTTTGGAAAATGAAACAAACTTTTGTTGTTGGAGATTGAAGGGATGTGTGTAGAGTAACAACCTAGGATAAGAAAATGGAGATAATAGGGATAAAAAAGAAGACAAATGTTGTTAATGCAAATATTCTATTTCAATGACATTTTGTGACCTGTTCTACTCTAAGGACAACAACAATTAATTATAATGCTACTATTCCATGAAAGGGACTACCAAACTGTAAATTTTTGTGTTTTACATTTCTTCTTCACACAAATCTTTAATTTCCATTACTTGTAATGAAGATTTCTGAGTCTTCCATATATTTTTTGGATTATTAAGCAGATAATATCAACTAAATATTGACAGATTATACAGTAAAAGTAATAATTTTTTTTAAAATTTTATAAATCGACGGAAATAAAATTTAAATTTTTCACTTTATGATACTTTTAAAGAGAAATATTGTATTATATTAATTTAACCGCTTGCCACTGGAATTTACAATATTATGCTACTGTTGGAAAAGGATACGACAGTCTGGGTATTGTGTCAATGATCGTAAAGATCTTTTAACCTCTACAACGACGAGGACACGAAGCATCGAAGAAGATGCTGCCAGTGAAAATGGGTCTACTCAAAAACTTTAGCATTCACGGGATTTATAGCAAAAGGCAATTCAAGATTTACTTTTTTTTTTTTTATGTGCAAATGAATCTATCAATAAGATATAAAGTTTTGTTTAACAGAAATTAAAATATGTTCTTATGATATATTTTTTTAACTTATGAGAAAGTTTCGCCACTCTTCAGTAGTTAAAATTAAATTTATGAAGGTATTTGTTTATATATTCAAATAGTTTAATGATTGATATATTTTAAATATTTTATATTAATTTGATCAATAAAAACATCACATGCAGATTAATTCAAGTTGGTTCAAATGACAAACAGTTTAAATTGCAATAAATAAGATTTTAGATTCACTAGAAAAGTTTTGCCCTCTATTCTCAAGGTATATATAGAACAATAATAAATATTACGAATAGCGATGTTTTACCCTTTATGCTAAAGGTATACATAGAACAGTAATAGATGTTACGAATAGCGATGTCCACAAGCTAAAAAAACAAAATAAATTTATATAAAACGACTCTAACCTTTTTTTACCCCCCATGAAATAGCAATAGATGGGACATCTTGATAATATTCGCGGACAACAATGACATGAAACATTATTCATACACATATATGTATGTATGTGCTATTCAAATAAAATTTAAATGTTAGATACAGTATGTTCAAAATAAATAAATTAAATAAAATTTTTAATTTTTAATGTCATAAAAATATTTTTTACTATTTAAATCACTCTAACTCTTCACTTATGAGATTTTTTTATGCAAAGAAATGTAACAAAATCATTAAGAAATCTTTTTATAAACAGAAATCGAAATGCACAAAATGATGGGATGGTAATGATAAGGTGATGGGATTGGAAGTGCCAAAAGTTTGGATTATGCAAGTCGAAAATTATAACCACTACAGTCGCCACGTGAACTTTGGTTTTTTTTGTTTGTATTGATGGTTACAACTTACAACTGTAGTCGCTAGCTAGCTGTTCTCAGGGTCCACAGGGAGCCTGAAGCTGGACCAGAGACATCAATTGGGTTGCAAAGTTAGTTTTGTTTCTTCTACCAGCCCCAACTGATTTTCAACGATTGGTCAATTGATTGCAGTAGTCTGCAATGCAATCAAACTGTGCACAATAATGGAGGAGGGAAAGAAGAATCGAGATGAAATATATGCGTTACCACCATTTAGCTTGTTGGGCTAGCCATGCAAATATTACAACAATGGTGCAGCCCTTGTATGGCTTTTCGGCCACATCGATCCTAGTTCCATAAAAGAAACACAAGAAATTAATCAGCCACCGGCCCACCACCAGTGCACCAAATTCTTTAACAGAAGATGTTTGAAGCTGCTTTCTTTCCCTGTTTCAGGTACGGCCCACACATTTTAGATGATAAAGACTAGTAGAACATATATATATATATATATACATATATATGCTCTATGGCTGTCTCAGAGGTGGTTATCCTGCCTTAAGCACTCCTAGATATCAAACATCATATGGCCGTTTTCTCCTTCGTATGCACATCATGCAGCATACAGACACGAGTATTGTAGCAGCCATGCTCAACCCAGTACACAATATACAGACTAATATTTTAGTTATCAAGTAATAAAAAATAAATGACATTGAGATCTTATATGAAAGAACAGATTTCGATTAATATAAGGTTTACAGGCACATGAACTAAAGATTAATTAAAGAGAATAAGTAAGCCCATTCGAAAGGGAAAAAAAAGAAAAAAGTGGACCTCAAAGAACAGTAATGCATACCACTTTCAGCTATTATTCCTTTCTATAAAATGAAATCCTACAATCGACAATTCACCTAATGACACTTCCCATTTCGTCGATTTATTCTTCCAGTATTGCCCCGGTTGAATGATGGAAGAAACATTTTACTGTACCTTGCCGGGACTAGTTTCAGAAGAACTGGCTGTGTCTCCTGCTGAATTAAATGCAGAACCACTTGTAAGCGAACCATTTCCACTTTGTTCAGGCACAACTGGGATCTTAACAGCTGCTCTTTCCATTTCCTTCTCAAGCTCTTCTTCACGTCGCAGAGCAGTAAACTGAGTATCCAGAGACCTGGCTGCTGCTAGCCATAAAAGCACAATCACTAGAAGGGTTCCTCCAAGGTATGGAGTTGAATTTGCAAGTGAACCAAAGGTTAAGATCATAAATTGTTGAATCAGAGCTCCTCCAGACTTGCCCAACGGATTGCAGACAACATCAATGGCTGCCTTCCCTTTAACCTACAGAATTGTTAGGAGAAGAGAAGTCAACAGCAGAGTCCAAATTACAATTTAGAACAATGAAAAATAATTTTGAATTTTTTTATCATTTTGTTTGAAAACTGATAAATAGTTTGCGGGGCTAAGTTATTGAAGCATCTATAGCAGGTAATGTGACCAAACCTTAGTCTCCTCATCCAAGGGAATATAGGCCATTTCTTTACAAGGGTCAAACAAACTGTACTTGGCACTCTTGCTGAAAATGTTTTGCAGGGCACCCACATATACGGCAGCAAGAAGAGGAGTCATCCCAAACTGTGTGAGCAAAGGTGCAAAAGGACCGCCAAATAAAATTAGTGAGAAGAAACCCACTCCAGTCAGAAGCAGAACCGTAGGTGTGATTTTAGCTGCGACTCCCCATCCATACTTGTCAAATATAAATTGGCTGAGAAGCATCATCGTGAATGTTGCTATTCCAGTGGCAGTTGAAAAGTCACCCATAAAGGAAGAATACTCATTTGGGCTGGGGAACTGCATAGCGAAAAAGGAGACGGTTATTATGAGGCCATAAAAGACCATAGGAAACAGACATAGGCCAAATTCAGGTTACCTGTGCTTTGAGCTTTGATTTCCAGGTAACCTCAACCAGGTTGATACTAATACCATATGCAACCACCAAAGTGGCAAGATCTCTAATGTATTTTGAAGACACCAGGAATTTCAAGCTCTCCATTGTGCCCATCTTTGGCTTTTCCTGCACAGGGAATGTTTACTAATGGTAAATAAATTTGATTGCACATCTTAGTGTACTATTAAAAAACACAGAAAATCTCCTATCTACACCCACATAATTTGAATTCCATCAGTTCATCATTGCTAGACTCCCTAGAACAACAAACAGTACAGGTTTCTGCATCTAACTGTTTAGAGAGCAAGCGAGAAAATTAACCTTAAAAGATAACAGTAAGAGGGTAGGCCTAAAGTTACAACTATACTCATCCCTTGATGACCGGGTCTAAATGGCTTAATGTTCAGCCACACAGTCATATGATGATGATGTCACGCCATACATGTAATCAACATGATAAAATGTGCCTTTTATTTGTTAAAACGTGTGTACTCATAACAATAGAGGGGGGGAAATGTGGTGAAAAAAAAAAAAACCAGCTTCAAGCTAAAAGAGCCATGTAAATGAGCAAGTGTTTGAATAGTTGAACGAAAAAAATGAAAGTGGCCAGACAAAAGACTACCTTCTTCTTCTTGCTACGGGTTGGAAGAGTTGCAGATCTATTCGCCCACCAATAAATGAAACATATAGTAAGCCCCATCAATACCACAATGCTCATCATTCCTTTGAGGGAGATGGCCCACCCATCAACTCCAGGACCCAAATTTTTTCTCAAATTAGAGAAATACTTGACTGTTCGGCCTGAGAAAATTAGGGCAACATTTGCCCCAAGTCCAAACAAAGGATAGAATCTTTTTGCTTCATCTACAGTGGTGATCTGCATAAATAAAAATACTTGTTCAGCTGCAGTTTTCATGAGAAATAATGAAGAGATGTATTAAGAACAATAGGAGATTAAAGTTCTTCGCACACCAGAAATAAGAATTAAAGTAACAGTTCTATCAGATTTAAGAAAATGTATATACAACACTCACAAGTTAATGCAAGCAATTAAAAATACTAAGTCAATACTTAAGAAGTGCAATGAAAAATTGCTACTGCTGCTGAAGGAGAACTGCACCTTGACATTATACATTATCCAAAACAAAGCCAGAATGAAGTACTAAAACCAAACACTTGATTGTAATATCTACCTGGAACGTAACGTAGAAAAACATCAATAACTTGAGGTCCAAAAATATACATTGTAAAGGCTCTACCAAAAATTTATCCCTTTTTCAAGATTGGTAAATTCCACCTCCATAAAATGCGATAGAACCTACCATATGCTAAGGCCAAAAAACAAAAACTTCATACACATAAAGCAATCACTTCCAGCTTTAGTTAAACACCAAAATATTAGAAGTTCCACAAGAAAAGGCAATGACCATTCCCGTTTTCAAGAATTAATGATCTAAATCGTTCTATTTAATGAGATCCATCAATTAAAACAAGTGCAATGATGTAACAAAAGAAATTATGTAAAAGAATTGAATATAATTCTTCTCAGTGTCTCTCACTGATTGTATTTAATCCAAAAATCATTATCCAACAAAAAAATTATCAAAAGTGGACAAATCATAAAACAAATCCAAAAAGATGCCCTGTTGAATAAAAATGATGTAACAACTGAATCAATTAGATGACTAGATAAAAATATGGGGAAAGTTGGCGTTAGACTCTGAGGAGCCTACAAGATGATATGAACAACCAAAAAAAAATATCATTAAAAAATTAATAATCGGTCACAGAAGATATTCCTAAGGTAAACATAAAGCAAAAGAAAATACAAATTCTGATTCAGGAATCATCTACAGCCATATTTATATAAACAAGCAGATAAATTAAGGTGCCAAAAAGAATTCATATAAAATATATATATACCTGATTAGCAAATCCCCAGAAAAGCACTGAAATCACCACACTTCCCCACAATTCAGCCATAACATAGAACAAGCAGAAGCTCCAAATCCTCATAATTGCAATAGGACCAAGAAACCTTGGTCCAAGTGTATTGAGAAGCTTATCAGCAAAGGCTTGAGGGTGGATATGGTTGCTAAGAGGATACAAAAGAAACCCAAAAGCACCAAAGAAGGCAATAAATGGAACAATAACAGTATAAAAGAGAGCCTGCTTAGACAAAACATTAGACAATTGATTATACAATAACATAAACCCAATAGCCATGGGCAAATTGACCCAAGTTTTTAGAAATGGTATAATTTCTGCACTACTCCCGGGGGCTGTAACAACCAACACATCTTTTGTATCTCTAAGTATTGTGTAGTTAAAAAGAATACAAAAAAACATCAACCCAAGTGGGATAATTTTTTTAAGAGTTTCAACTTCAATACCCAAAAACTTAGGCTTTTCAGTTTCTCCAAATAAAGGTTGTCCTTCAGCAGCAGCAGCAGCCTGTGCTTTGCAAATAGGAAAGCTTCTATCTTTTTGAGGGAACCCAATTGGTTTTGACACAAAATTTGGAAATCTTGGAAACCCATTTGAAGATAAAGAAATACCAGAAAGATTTTTGGGTTTTGCAGCGAAAAGCCTCTGCTTTAACCCTTGTGATGGGTGCAAAGAAGCTCTGATTTTGGGGTTTGGTGGTAGTGAAAGAAGCCCTTTGGTCTGTAGAACAGCTTCCATGTTTCACCTCTCTTCCTCTCTTTCAGTTCCCTTCAAGAAACCAGTACCAAAGCTAAAAAAAAGTTCAGGTCTTTCAAGGAGACACCAAAGAAAGAAGAGAGATAAGGTGGCTAACAAAGGAGATTGTTTCCTCAGAAAAAAAAAGAATCTTGCGGCCTAAATATAAATATCTTTTTATACCAAACCCTCAAAAACCCTCAAATTTGTTTTTTTATACATATACACCAAAAAATAAAAATAAAACAATCCCATTCAACAACTTTAAAGAGAAGAAGAAACCAAATCTTTTTTTGAACTTTGTTTTGATTAATTTTCACAGTTTTACTGAAGAAAACACAAATTTGAAGACATGGTTGTTCATTTTAAAAAAAAAAAAATTTATAGAATTTGCTAAGCAAGAAGACAAAATTGTGGGTTAGAATTGCTCTAAAAAAAGTGACAGAAGATGTGGAGGTGAAGCAGTGGGAAGAGGAGAGAAAGTGTTGGGTTATACACAGTCAAAGGGCAAGATAGGAAAAGGACAATATCCAACATAGAGATCTTCACAAATGGGTAAATAGGGATCAATTGATGCATGTGAATCAAAATACATTCACTGACTAAAATGCCCTTACACTTTTCTATGTTTTATGAAAACACCCTTAAGATATTTTTGGATTTAATTTTACTCTTTTTTTTTTCATATGCTTTTTGCTGAGGGCATTGAAAATTACATTTGAGATGTGGAGGTGGCCAAGTATACAATAAAATAAAAGAGTAAACTTATCATGCATTGCCTGTGTGCGTACAGCTGTGTCTGTGTGGATTTGTGGGTTGTGTTTTGGTATGGAATTGTGTATTTTGTATGTATATATATGGTAAAACAAGAAGCAATTAGAAAGGTATTAATGAATGGATCTTATACTAAATCTATTTTTTTCTTCTAAATTATTTGATAAAAACATTGAATTTTTTTAAAGGTTAAAATCGCCTTTTCAATTTGTTTTTAAAATTGATTGCTCATAACCATATAAAAAAAAAAACTCTTGAAACATTTATGGATTTAAAAATTAATTATTTAAATTTCAAATTAGTTCATGAATTTTAAATTTCGAAATATTGAAAATAAAGTTAGAACCACTGCAATTAATTAATTTTATCAATTTGATTAATTGGTTTTATGATTGATCAAAAAAAATAATCTATTTCTTTCCACATTATAAATATGCATATAAATACCTTCATATAGTATAATTTCGTTCAGTTTTTAAAACAATGATGATGATAATATAAAAATAACTAGCTCAAAAAAAATATAAAAATAACAAGTAAATAAAGAATCAACACACACGTGTGTGTACATATATATATATATATATATGATAATTATAAAATTGAGTTTAGTTGGTTAACCATTTATTTCTAAGGTTCATATAACGCAATCAACCAAAAAATATATTAAAAAAATTTAAATTATATAATGAATTATATGATTTGGTTAATGACTTTTCAGTTTGATGTTATGGTTTCAATTTTATTTTTTATTTTTTTTATTTTTATATAAACTCCTATCTAAAATTAAAAGAATATTTATTTGATATTTGATATATATATATATATTTGATATGGTTCAATCAATCATTGCTTAAACTAAATATGAGCTTGGTTCAATTAGTCTATTTTTAGTAAAATTTAAAAAATAAATTTAGTATGTCTAAATAAAATTAAATCAAAAGCAAATGCAAATTTGCCTTTAAAATTTCAAAGGAAAATATAACTTTGAAATTTAAATCAATAATTTAAACATAAATTAACAAAATTTATGATGCATCACAAAACAATTAATGGCTTAATTACTCATGTCCACTTTAGAATTTTGGCTGCAAAATTACATATAAAGTGGGACCAAATCTTCAACTTGGCTATATCTTAATATATGAATATTCTTTTTTGTTTCAATTATTAATCTTTTGATGTTTTGGTTTGCATCCAAGCATTGAGATAGATTGATTGATTTTTTTTTTTTTTTTACAGTTCAATTAGTCTATGATGAGATATCATTTTCACTCTAAATAATTCAAAATAGTCTTGCTCAATAACATATGATTTTGCTAAAAAACAACAATGGTGCATGTTTCTTGCAAGGTTCGTTGCCAATTTGATGACCAAAAAGCTTGTACTATGACTATAACTTTCAAAGTCAAATCAGGTAGCCTCCAATTCCA
>CATIWM010169925.1:0-12786 GCA_949671775.1 Mallotus repandus
AATTATATACTTTTCTTATTTTCATAAAATTTATTAATTTTGATTTTAATTATTTACTTATTAAATTTAATATAATAAGACTATAAAATTATGTTATCTAATTTGATTTATATTAGATAAAATATAAACAAACCTAATTAAAATAGAAAAAAATATTTTTAACAAAATTACTACTAAAAGTTTAATTAATTTAATTTTGGTTGATCATAAAATAGAAATTAACATAATTAAAATAAGAAACATATTTTTAATTAAATTAGAATTATATGTTAATTAATTTCATTTTTATTAGAGATAAAATAGAAATTGGTCTAATTAGAATATGAAATATACTTTCAATTAAATTATAATTATATTTTAGTTAATTTAATTTTTATTAGAGATAAAATAGAAGTCGACCTAATTAAAATAAAAAATAAACTTTTAATCAAATTAAAATTATATTTTAATTAATTTAATTTTACTTTTATTAATAAATGACTAAATTATTCAATATATATATATATATATATAAACATATTTATACATGTTTAAATGGATTAATAATTAATCATATTGATATATTTATGACACAATTTTATTTATATTTTAACGAGTTGATTCATTATGCCTCGAAATTGTTTACACTAAACTTAAATCCGTTTAAGTTTAACTCCGTGTCATGTCCTGATAGAAATTGCCAACCTAGTCACGTGCACATATTAGCCTGCCATGCCAAAATTGACAATATGTATATCATAAAGCCCAACCAACCAACCATAGAAGGGAAAAGGGTCCTTGAACATTAATATTTTTTTTATTCTCAAATGAACTTTTATGCATCAAAAGTCCAAATAAGGACCCTCCGTTAATAACTGTTAAACCACTGTTAAAAAATTAGCCACATGGCATAGTAGGCCTCACTTAATTAGTTGACTAGACTATACATGGCCCCACTTCTCTCTTTCTCCTTTTGCATAATAATAAAATTATTGAACCACCACCCTCACGCCCATACCTACGACCACTGCAACCTCCTCCATGGCCGACTTCTTTTTTTGCAGAAAAGAAAACGAATACAGGCACACACAAGAGAGAAGCATAAGAGAACAGTAAGACACGATAATAACAAAGGAAGGCACATGAGCCATGATTTATAGATATATATTGCATTAAAAGCCTTCATATCCACTTCTGCGTATTGACCTTTCAAATAACTATAAACACGAACTTGTAAATTACAAAGTTGATGGCCATAAGAATAAGCATTTTCACAGAAGTATCAAGAACGACGGTAATTAATTAAAATTGCAATCTAATTTGAGCTTCTTCTTCTTTTTTGTTTTCCTTTTCTTTTAAGGTAGTTTAGAAGAAAAAAAAAAAAGACACCCAGACACAAGAATATACAAACCAAACTACAATGATATGCATGTGCATAAAATTACTTGCATCAAACTGAAAATCTTGCCAATACTTAAGAAACATAAAAAAAAAAATTAAGCATTACAAATTAACCTGTTAAATCTTCGCAAACGAATCAGCACCTAAGACGAAGGGAGCAGAAGCACTGTTAAATCTTCACCCCAACTCTTCAATTGCCATCGCCTATCACCCTCTTTTTGCATCCCATGATGATATAGTACTCCTTGAGCTACTGTTACAAGTAGCTTGTATATTAATTGGTATAATAAATGTTATTTTACGTTATTTATGAAAAATAGTTTAGTGTACCTTATTTTGGAGAGCAAATTTAAACTTTTAATTTAAGAGAAAATAAAAAAATTAAATTTACTTTAAATTTAGTAGCAAATATACATTAGACTATAAATAAATAAATAATTGATATATAATTAAATATTTATAGTCTAATGAGGTTACTGCAGTTATTTAATAACTACAAGATTCTATTTATATAATATAATTCTGGTGTCATTTAACGTAAGAATTTTTCTCTCTTTTTTTTCTTTTCTTCTCTACATTTCTTCCAACCAACAAGAAATTCTTTGTGAATTTACAGAATTTGCTATCTGTAAATTTAAAAGACTTTGTTATATCATGAAAATAGATTATTTATAACCCTATAATAAATTAATGAGGACAATCAATATCTTAAAATAATATTTTTATCACGCCCAAAGTCTCTAAAATATCTACTGTTAGCTCCATCAAAGTTAGCTATTGCTGCAGCTTTGTTTTCCTTCTCCATGACTTTTTTTTTAAAAAAAAAATCACGTCATCTCTCCCTTCTGCAGATTGAAAAATTCAACCCTTTTTTTATTCTTTGCAGGATAACCTTAAGAGGTTAGCTAGACAAAGATGTTCTTTGCACTCAGTCAAAAACCTTTGCCATAAAGTACGTTGGAGCTTCTAATTCTTCATTCCTCGTACTTCTATCAGATCACTTCTCTCTTGACCAAAATCCACCGGATTCTGGCGCCTGAGACCACCAACTTGTTGCGCCCATCATTAAGCTTTCACCTGGTAACATGGAGCTGACTAATGTTTCTCTTAGGCTTGACAAACTCAGGTTACTTCTCTTAGGAACAGTAGCGAGAGAGCAATGGAGGGGCCAAGCTTGCGCTGTTGAGCAGCGACAAGTTGCGAAGGGTCCTCAACGTCATCATCGCCTCACAACTCAAGGGGGCCATGGTCGATACTCACCAATCTCCACGACAAAAAAAAAAACTCCCAAAATTCTCACCGATTGAACCCAAAAAGGTTACCAAAAATCCCTAATTTCCATCGTTTTATATGAATAAAAGAAAGCTGTAAATCTGTTAATAAGAAAAAAAATTTATTGTTATGCAGAGGAGGGGAGAAGAGTAGACGAATGCCTGGTCAATAAGTTAAGTGGAGCCTACCATGCCACGTGAGCAATTTTCAACAGTGGTTTGGGCTGCAGTTAAGGGAGGGTTCTATTTGTGCCACTTTTGATACATAAAGGTCCGATTGGAAACAAAACAATATTAATGTTCAATGTCAGGTTCAATTTGGCGCTTTTCCCAACCATAGAATGCAAGTAAAACAAAAACCAATAACAATAATAAAAAGGCCGAACTCAGCCCAGCCCAACCCAACCATATTCGAAATTTAACGAAACCAACGCGTCACCGTTTAACTCGGCATTTAATTTATTAATCGTTTTAAAGTCCGTATCTAACCAGATCACCAAAGGATCACTCTCCTGCCCACCGGAGGAACCTGTTCCCCTTCCAAGTCGTCATGGCCACTGCCACCGTCGACTCCGCCACCGACGACCACCACTTTAACCACAACCTACGCACAGAATCCCTTCCTCTAGTAGACCTACGCCATCTCTCTCAGTCCGAACTGTTTTCCCTCTCTCTATGCTCCTCCTCTTCTTCCGCATCCACCTTCAATCACCACCGTCAAAACGAAGCTGATGTTGCTACTCTCAAGATAGACCGCTCCGTTTTCAACGAATCCGCCGGTAGCCGCAAACAGACTTTCTATCGCCTCCGTTTAGCTCCTCGTAACGGTAACTTGCATTTTTCTCCTTCTCCTTCTGTTAGAGCTCCACAATCTCTTGAAGTTGCAAAAGATGAGGAAAGTTCTCAGATTCTTCACCTTCTTAAGTCTCTCTTTGGCTCTAATTCTCATTCAATTGAGGATAATGAGAAGGAGAACCATTGCGTTGATAAGATTAACCTAGTTTCTGATGATAACCTATTTTCTGTTCCCATTCAGTATAACAAATCTTTCGAAGCATTACAGAGTTTAGCTGCTGCTGATTATGACGACGGAATGAAGCAAGCAATTGCAACTTCTACTACTGATTCTACTGCTAATAAGAGGAAGCGAGGCAGGCCGCGGAAAAATTGGAGCAATTTTGACGGCAATAACAGTAATATTGTGAGTGTGAACAGCGAGACGCATGCCATTGCTGTGTATGAAGGGGAGAAGATGGAGATAGCCACTGCCATTACTGATTCTAATAAGAGGAAGCCTGGCAGACCACCAAAAAATTCTAGCAATTTAGAAGGTGGCAACAATAATGTGAACGAGGAGAGGCAGGTCGTTGTTGTGTGTGAAAATACGGGAACGGTGGAGGGTGGGGAGGAGGAGAAGAAGAGTGGAATTAACATGGAGTCGAATAGCAGTGTTGAGGTGGACCCATATGGAGAGGAGTTGAGAAGACGGACGATAGGAATGCAGTCAGAGGCGGAGTTGTTAGGGTTTTTGGAAGGATTGGAAGGAGAATGGGTGAGTAAGAGGAAGAAGAGGAAAATTGTGGATGCTAGTATGCTGGGGGATGTGTTACCTACAGGATGGAAGCTTATAGTTTGTAATAAGAGGAGAGCTGGTTTTTTCTGGTTGGATTGTACAGGATATATAAGGTTTTTTGCTAACCCCATTTTCTGATGTTATGTTTTGTTCAAGTTCTTTTAGGTGGTTATTATAATGCCCATGATCTATTCGGTATTTCTCTATTTAAGCTTCATAATATAGGACAGTTGAAGGTTGAGTGTAAAAATATTTACAGATGTAAGTGGTGAGCTCTGTTTGTAGTTCCGTGCAAGTGAATGGGTGAACATTGTCCAATGCACTAAATCAAGTTCTATTGCATACTTACAGCTGTAGATGACCATGTAGATCTCAACTTGATTTAATTTTTTTCCCACCCCGAACAATGTGTACTTATTGAAATCATAAACATGAGATATGAAACAGTTTTATACTGTCTATCACATACTACAACCCTCCTCCTTATCCAGAATTGGAACTGGCAAAGCTCGAGAGGTTCACACGTAAGAGTTGTACATGACTACATAGGATGAGGAAATACATAGGTGATATAAAGCCTTTAAATTGGGTGTTAATATAGAATTTGACAACATATGGAATATGAAATATCCACCTTTTTTGTGTTGATTTTCTTCTGGTTTGGAGGATATTCTGTGAAGTTCTGGTATTTCTTTTTCACCATTGGAGTTCCATTTCTGTCTCTGCTAATTTTCTTCTTTGAGTATAGTAAATTCTCTAGGCACATGGATCTTTCTATTTTTCTTTTGTTCTATCTATAAATTTGCTATTGGCTTTACTTTCTTGGTTGTATAATTCTTTCCCATCCTAATTCAATACTATCCAGCCCTAATGGGCAGCAGTTTATGTCCTGCAAGGAAGTTTCGTCATATTTACTTTCCAAAGAACTTCATGATGCAAGCCAGTCAACTCTGGGCCATGATGCTAACATTCAGTCATTGGACATAATATCATGTGGAAATGTAAGTGTTTTGGCTTTTATTTCATGTATTTTAATTTTCTGTAAGGGTTATATTCACAAAGAATGCTACAGGCTGCTGATCTCACCCTCAAAGATAACAAAGATGGGGATGATCTTATAGCTTGTCCAGCATTGCCGGTTACAAGCTCTGTTGAACATGAGGAGCAAGCTGCCATATTGCCAACAGGGGTTTCTGGCCAGATCCAAACAATGGAGAAATATAAATGCCATAAATGCACCATGGTTTTTGAAGAGCCTGATGACCTGTTGCAACACCTACTCTCATCTCATCAGAGGGCTCCCAAGAGGCATGGTCAAGGATCATCCATGAACGAAGAGGTAATAATTAAAAATGGAAAGTACGAGTGCCAATTCTGTCGAAAAATTTTTGAAGAAAGGCACCGCTTTAATGGTCACCTTGGAAACCACATCAAAGACTATTTTAAGAGAATTGAAGCTTCAGGTGGAGTCATGACTATAAAAAGGAGTACTGTATCACCAAAGGCAGCTGTTCATTCTAGTGTTTTGGAGATGCAAGAATCAAAAGGACTTGATTTGGGCTCTGTTGCTGCACATTCTGACATTAAGGCTAGTCATGAAATAAGTTCTGCTGTTCCAAGTTGTGAAATTAAAGAAAGCTTTACTGTGGAATCTTATTGTGGTAAGCAGGATACAATTTATAGCACGACCAATGATAAAGCAGAGAAGATGGATGAAGTCACTGGTGTTGTTGCTGTTGAAAATAATTTTTGCTCAGGGGCTGAGTCAGTCTTGTCAAATAATGACAATTCTTCTATCTGTAAATCTTCCAATAAAACAACTATTCTTAAGTGCAACATCGACAGTCTGAATAAAATTGGCAGCCAAGAAGAAGGTTCAGCAATCTGTTCACTTGATGCTGTTGAAAGGGATCAAGTATGTGCACCTGGCCAAAATGAGAATCAAATAATCACAAGTTTAATTGATGAGCATAACCTAGAGAGAGGTTCTGATGGTTTACTTTCCATGAATTCCAAAGAGAAAGCATTTGATGGTGAAATTAAAAAGGATAGACTTCTTTTTAGTACAATTAATGACATGAAACTTGGTGAAAGGGATTTTGTTGAGAAAGATAAGCTAGGCACTGGTTTTGGCTTTTATTGTTTGTCACAAGAGGATGCTGCAGTCAACATGAAGAAGCAGAGAAGTTCCGTAAGCTGTTTTTTTACTCCATGTGATAGTGAGCAAAGATATGGTTCTGTAAACAAAGTGGACGGGCTTTCAACTTCCATTGCGGTGGAGATGACACATTCACGAGATTATAAAGGGGCTGTGCCATCATCCTCAGATGAGAAAACATATCTTTGGAACAATAAGGTGAACCAAGTTTCTGCTAGCTCAGTAACGGAGTCCAGATTTGGTGAACTGGGTAAATCGAGGAATAATGTGCAAACAGTTGGTTTTGGCAACAACAAAGCTCTAACACTTGAGGAGACTGTGACTACCTCTGAACCAGAAAGTAGTTTGGGAAGCTGCTCAGTGATTCCATCATGGAATGAGCAGAATTATTTTACTGAAAATGATATGTATGGGAGTAACAGATGCACAAAAAGGAAATTCTGGCAAGAGAAAGAATCTGAAGGCAGCCAGCTCACTTTATTTGGTGAGCAATCTCTTGGTTTCGAAAGCAATATATTGAAGGTTTCTAGTTGCACGTTGGGGTTGTCCAATCATGATGAAGCCCAAAATTCAGAGAACACTGACTATAGGAAAGACACCAATCTAGTTGTGGGACATGTAACTGATGTTGAGCTGGAAAGAAGTGCTAACAATTTTTCACTTGGTCCCTCTGGTAATATGCCAGCATTTGCAATAGAAGATAAGGAAGTCTTGAATGGCACATCAAGGAACCTTGCACAGGGTAGAAATTCTGAAAGCAGTTCACATAGACAATCTTGCAAAGGGCAGAAGTTCAATAATGAGAATAATGTGAATATGATATCGTTTATCACAATGGATGAGCATAAAAATAGGGAATTTAGAAGCTCGCGTGATGGTGAGCCACATCATGTTTTTCACCATAGTCGCATGGAGCAGGATGTGGATATTGTGAAAAACAAGATGGAAGAAAATTGTTTGAAGGATTCCTTTTTTCTGTTTTCTGGGGATCAACGGAAGTTTAATATGGAAGATAACAAAATTGATCTTCGTCACAGTACTCTAGATGAGCAGAAAAGGGCTTCTATGGAGAGCTTTTTTGGTCTTTCTAGTAGTCAGCAAGTCTTGGGTGTTGAGAATAATTCAAACATGGTTATGACTGGAAAAGTTCAACAGAGGCCTAGGTTTGAGGACTTGTATCCTAGGAAGAATGAATCAGTGCTTGGTTTTAGCAGCCACACCCAAGCCAGCGGAAATGCTACATCTGAGTTTTTGTGGAGAACTGATGAAGAAAATGACCTGCTTGGCAGTTTTGCCAATACTCCATCTCAGTTAGTGCAGTCATCGAGCTGTTTTCCCACATATGATGTAGTGTCAGATAAGGTACGAGGCATGATCACGTTTAAGGTTATTAGGGAACAATGCATCTACAGTGTTTTTTTATGGTGGCAATTTAGTTGCCAACTTTTATTTTTTTATAGCAAAACGAAAGAGCCAAATTTATTGCACCAAAACAAAAACAGTATAACCAATCACCGACTACATTATTCTAATAGCTTTGGTCTGTACATCAAATCCTTGTACTTACAAGAAAGTATTATTTGATCTTTCAATCTCAACAAACAATATATCTAGCATATGTTATGATATCATCTACTCTCAACTGCTGTTGCTGAAAAATTAATCTGTTTCTTTCCTTCCATATAGCATATATGACAGCCGAAAATACCAATCTTTGAGTTTACAGACGGTGCTTTACCATCACATCTTCTACTGAACCATCGAATCTCTGTTTTCCAAGGAAGACTGCATCTACTAACCATACTAGCTCTCAAAATCTTTTCCCCAACATCAGCCCCTACATTGATGGCCAAAAACAATCCAAGCTGGAAATACCAGTCTTTTAAGCTCATCTTGTGCTCTTACGTTTGTATCATCTTCTTTCTTTCTTTGTTTTTTTTTTCTTTTCCATGTTTGTTGTTTAATCAGCATCTGAACAAAATAAGGGTTCACTTACATGTCTTAAGGCAGAAATTTCTTGCCAGGCTTTGTGTGTGTTTTCATTGCATGTTTGGCTAGTTGAGTTTAGATGTTCCATATTGGGAGTAACAGTTTTATCCAGACATGAATAATACAATGAATACTGGAAAACAATTGTCAGCCTTAATCTCTTTTTGTTTAACCAAGCTTGTCATGGTGTGTATAGAGATGGAATTCTTAATGTATAATCTCTTTCTTTGATGGATAGGGAGAAAGTGAACTCTTTGGTGAGAAGTTTAATGGCATATCCGGTTTTGAAGGGCTGAGGTCAAGCAGCATGGAAAATATGGAATATAATTTTATGACCTCTCATTCGGATGAGCAAAAGGTCTTCTCATATGGTGCAGATTTAGCTCAAGGACTTGATTCGTCTGTTTGGCTCGAGAAAGAGGCTATGCCTTTATTACCAAAGATGACAAATAGACGCCATATCCGTACTTTTTGTGCCTGGTGCAGAAATGAGTTTCACTATGAGGCTCTTGAATCTGAAGCACAAGTAGGCTCCTTGGGTCTTACGTGTGCAGCCTGCAAAGCCAAGTTCTCTGGCCAATTTAATTTATTGTAGAATTTAGTGTGCAATTTGAGCTCAATTATAACGTGCTTCTCATGTGCCTAATCTTGCATTTTGATGACAAGAGCTCCATATGAGGTAATTTCTATAACTAAACAAGATTATACTTGGCTAAAATTGACCATCCATGTCGTGTTTCCTTCTAATAGTTGAGCTGGATTTTTTTTTTTTTCTTTTGGGTTTGGTTTGGGGGGAGGGGCGGTGGATGTTGACATTTACTTGACAGGGTTGAATTTAATAATTCTCACCCTGCAACATCTGAAACCCATGTAAAAAGGAATAGCGATTGAATGCACACTTTCTATGTTTTCCAGCCAAGGCATCAGGTGCATGGTAATTGCCTGTCAAGGCTAATATTAGGAGCAAGAGGCTGATCTTGAAGGTCTACTACAGCTGTCCTATCTTTTGACCAAGGTTACTATAGTTTATCAGCCTAGGGCGACTAATTTTTGACGTTCCTTTCATCTTGTGAAAGTTCATTTTAACCATCACAAGAAAGGAACAGGAATGGCTATTCGATGTCAAATTAATTTAGAGGCTGATTTAGGCTTTAGAGCACATTGCATATGACCATAATAGGCTTTTCCAGCTAAATATTGAAAGTTGACAAATTTTTCTGCCAATATTGTTCTGTAATTTTATTTTATGAGCTTAGAGATTTGTTACTTAGCAGTTACTATTTTGCCATCTTGAAAGCTTTTATAATTGTTATTATCATCGTTGTCATCATCATCATCATCATCTTTTTCTTAACAGTCTTTGAAAGGTTCACATTTTTCCTTTTCCTTGTTGCTAATGAGAAAAGAATATCACTTTTCTTCTTTACTGTGTGCAAGTGGGAAGTTATATTGCAGCACAGACATGAACGTAAGCATTCCATTTATACTTCATTCAATTTTAGTGAGAGGATATGGGATGCATGCACAGTTTGTGCAAGAATGGACCTTTTTGCTCAAGACGATAATTAATATTGAGCAGCTTGAGGGAAACCATGTTATGTGGTTAAAGCTTATTGATGGAATAGATGAGGTAGAAACTTTTTTCTAATAAAACTACACAAGGTGTTACCGGGACCAGTTTGCTCGAGGTGTAACTAATCTTCCATCAGTTTCCTCGAGGTGTAACTAATCTTGGAAGATTAGGCAATTTGATTACATTTTCAAACTGCGACTGTAGAGGTTGAAGTGCTGTATGCTTTTCATTTCAAGGAGGTTATCGTTCGCAGCTCCTCCTAAGGGCGGTTTAATTTTGGAAAATATTTATTATTTTTTTTTTTAGTTTTTTCTTTATTTTTCAGTTTTTTCACTTTTCAGAAAATAGTTTGACTCATTAAGATTTCTACTCAAATAACTAAATATTTTTTAGATAACCTAAAATCATTATAGAACTTGATTTATAAGAAACATTTTTTTTTTTTGAGAGAAAGTAATTTCATTACTAACAAAACATCCATACAAAGATGGAGAACAATAAATAACACATAAAAACTACCAAAAATGGTAAAATCAATCCGTCCAAATAAGGACAGAATATCATATAAATTTGACAATATAAGATTTGTACCTAAAAGATAATCAATATCAAAATACACTTAAAATTTAAGTGAAAAAAATGTAGAACTTTAGTATTCATATATCTTTTAATCATGGAATTCGGGTAGATTAGACCAAAACATCGATACCTTCTGCAGAGGGGTGACATTTAAGCTCACTTTGATAGGTTGGAAATCTTGTGAATAAATCTTTGTGTATTAAGTAGATCAAGCCGAACGCTTTTCAAAGTGGGAACAAACCTCTATTGCAAGAACAAGAAGGAGAAAAAAACTCTTAACAATTTATTCATAACTACATCTAGAACTAGAGAAACAAAAAAAAATTGGATTTGGGGTGGTGATTAGTGGGACCGACCACCCCCAATAAACATAATTAGGTTATGAATTTTTAATCAAAATTAAATTGACCATCAAATATATTTCAAAATAAACCATGATTTTGTGAAAAAATTAACTATAACAATCTAATAATAAAATTTAAGTTTAATTGTATAGCTTTAATTTTTCATGATAGGAAATAATATAATAAAATTAATAAAATTCACAATTTAACAAAAAAAAGTAAAAGATTTCTTACCAAATGAATTTTGACATTTGAAAATGGCGAGCAAGTATAAATTGTGATGAAGTGATTATGAAAGTCCTTTGAAGGATTATTGCTTTTATGTAAAATAAAGATTATTAAATCATAGATGGAGACTAATGAAAAGAGACTAAGAAGAAACAACTAATATAAGGAAGAAAGGTTGTCAAAAAAAAAAAAAAATATATATATATATATATATATAAGGAAGAAAGAAAATGAAAGCATTTAAAATAAAAGAAAAATGGAAATAAAACAAACAACAAAAGAAAAAATAATTCAAAACAAATTTGGAAAATATGCAAATTTAATTGGAAAATATTTATTTTTTCAATATCATAAAATTTAAAAAATAATTTTTCAAATTTTTATTTAAAAAATATCGCAACTAAATAATAAATTTTATTTTTGTCAGAAAAAATTTCTAAAAAATAGATCTTATAGGGATCACTAATATTATTGGCCAAATGCATACTTTCACCCTTAAATTTTCACTTGTCTGATCTATTTCACTCCTCATCTTTTATTATTTTTTTATAACACTTATAAATTTTTATTTTTAACTTAGTGAACTCCTAAAATAAATATATATTGTTTATTTAGCTCTTGTATTGCCACGGTGGAAAAATAGCGTGTCTGCATTTTATAACACGTGAAAACAGAATCAAGACAGACATTTCCATCCCATCACCCATGTTCCATGTTCCATGTTCATCTTCTCATTTCCGGTAACCCATCCAAATCACCAACACCTGCCCCCTCAATTCACCAACCAAACCACCATGTTAGTCATAAGATCTAGAGGTTCTTCAATAGACTATGATTACCGCCACATATAGACACCACTATCATCTTCTCTTTTTCAATTAACATGTCCAAACCATCTCCACCTACCACCAAATTACCAAGTTATTCACGACAGGTTCATCGCCGAGCTACCATCGCCTCCACTTAAGGGCACCCATCATTTTTTTTTTCAGGTAACCTATATAAAACACCACCACCTGTTAGTGATGTTATTCACCAAAACCAGAGATTCTTTTTCACTGCCACATATGAACATCACCGTTATCTTCCCATTTCCAGTTAACCCATCCAAACCACCTCCACTTGCAACCTTCATACATTGCCAAACCACCGCGTTCTTCACTAAATGTCACACCTTCTTCACCATACTACTACGACCGCACATATGGACACACACCATTAACCTGCACTTTATGCAATTGATACATTATAATCAACTAAGAAATTAACAATTTCAATTCGATAAAAATCCCCTAAACTCAATTCACATATGAACAAAGAAGAAGAAGCAACTACAATTTCGAGGATTAAATCTAAACAAAGGCTCAATAAGATTAATTGCCAAATGATTTCTAGTTCATGGAAATCAACACCAAGCAGCTATAATTTGATGAGGCATAAAACAAGTAAAATTTTGATAGTGGTTGAGATTTCGTGAAACTGACGGATCGATCAATCAAATGAGTATTAATAACTTTTCTATAAGCAAAATTGAGTACAATAATTTATCAATCTACGTAAGCAATTATCAATATACGTCAAATTGAAATTAATCTTGTTTTGCACTTTCCTTCGTCTTTTCCTCTCTCCACTGTAACTAGTCCTTCTCGTCACTATTCAAGGATCAACCAAAAATCGTTATTTTCTACAAT
>CATIWM010169931.1:0-14287 GCA_949671775.1 Mallotus repandus
ACCATTAATCATTGATTATATTAGCTCATAGAATACATAGCCATAATTAGTGCTAGAAATTACTCCTTCCCTGTGGGAACGATACTCTACTTATCATTATATTACTTGCACGATCCGTACACTTGCGGAAATCGCCTGACAGAAAAGTGTTTATCAAGAATTATAACTTGATATGAGGTCATATGATATAACTATTAAAGTTTGACTAAACCTTGACTCTAGGCTATATCGGGGTCTTCTAATGAAGGAATTTTAGTGCACGATAATTATGACCAAAGGGTTCATGTGAATCAATACATGCATTCATTTCTAATTGGGTAGTTATAATATCGATGTTAGGGGTCACTCACAACTTATGAGAACTAAATGTGTATAATTAGGATTTTCACATTTAGGCTTGAAAGGAGTTTCAAATAATATCAAGTGTTGATATTATCATCTCATTGCCAATTAGACATGAACCTAGTAAGTCACACCTAAAAAGTTTCACCAAATTACTATTAATATTAATCTAATTGTTGATTAAAGTGTTTAATTAAACTATTAAACTATTAAATTAATAATATATGTTGTTTCTAATTAGACTTGGATTATTGGCCCAAGTAGTTTAGGACTAGGCCTAAAAGGGTTTTAGACCAAAGATTAATCTAAGGTGTTGAGAAGGCCCATGAACCTAATCTAAGCCCATTTATTAGATGGATTGAGCTTGTGCTAAGTGTTGGCCCAATTACCAAGCCAAAGTCCATATATAAATGATATGGTCAAATTTGGCATGTTAGGCACATATTATCTCGCAATTTGTTAACCATGGCAAAGATTAGGATTATATCACATAGGTATATGTGATAATAAATGTAGACAAATACATTAGATGTATTCTCCACACAATTCAGGGTATCCTAATAATATATACAAGTTGTATACTTATTATGACAACTTATTTATTTATGATGCAAGAGATGATGTTATTAGGGTTTGCTTTCTCTTTATATATATACATAACCTAAGAAATGTTCAAGGGTTAGAGAATTGAGGGAGTGTAAAGACACACAAAAGAGAGAAACAACATCTACAAAATAAACCCTAAGTGTTTTTGCAAAGAGATTAAATTAGTCTAAATTTTTTGTGGGTCATTTGAGAGGCTACTTGCAACTAATAAAATCTAAGCAAGAAGGTGATTTGGTGGAGCGTTGGTGTTTCAAGCTAGAGGCCTAATATTTGGGAGGTTAGAGCATTTGATTCAAGAGTTAAACCTAAAGCATCCAAAACTTGTAGATAACTATTGTGGCCTACATCAAACTGAGGAGTTGGTAAGTTTTCTTAAACTTAGAATTTCCTAGGTTGTTGCTTATACATGTTGTTTTGTAATTTAGCTATGTGTAAATTGCAAAATGGATCCTTGGGAATGAAATATTTCATGTCATGAAGGGTTATGCAAGTAAAATTTTTTGAAATTTTACCCTATTTAAGGCTTGTGTTCACCACACTTGTAAGTTGCATAACTGTTTCCTATAATAATAGTATATGTAGACTACAAACTATTAAGTAAAAAAAAATTAGTTGACCATATTATATTAACAGATAAAAATTTCATTCTATTGAAATACGAAGTAAATCAGAAAGAGATAATTAAATTCGATTGTAAATTTATAAACATTTAGAAACTTACCTCAACTATAAATTTGATGATGGTTAAATTTTAAGAATTGGAAGTAATAATTGAATTTGAAAGGAGCAATGATATTAATTATAAATTTATATATTTTTATAGATATTTATATAATAAAATTATATAATTGTATATAGTTAATATATATATTAATTATAAATTTATATATTTATTATAATTATTATAATTTTAAACATTTATTATAATTATTATAATTTATATTTATGTATTTATATATATATATATTAATTATAAGAGTTTATATAATTTATTTATAAACAATAAATTTATATATTATATATTAATTTAATATTTATATTAATTTATTATTTATAAATATTTATTGATGATTTAATTTTAGTTTTTTTTATTTTGTGAAAATTTTTAAAGGAAGAATAGAGTTTTTGTTTGATAAAATTTTCAATTAAAATTTAAATGTTTGAAAAGTAATTAAAAAATATGAAGTGAACCTTTTTTTTTTCTTGTGTCCAGTGAACTTTTTTAATCTGGAATGACGTTTATTTATTATAAATATTTGGATTTTTTTTTTTTTAAATTTTAACGCTGGAAGTTGCTTGAAGGTATTTTAGAATTTTCCATATCTTAGCCAATAATGGCATTAGTATTACGCCAAGTAACCGCTTATGCTTTTCTTTGCCCTTCTCGCTTCTCCTTCGCTTATAACAAAATCTCTCCTCTTAACAGTGTTCGCTTCTCTCCCTCTGTAATGGCTTGCTCTACTAAGAAGGTAACGACGACTCTTCAGTTGGGTTAGGCTTTGTTTGTGTTAATGGTGATTTGTTTCTGTCGTTGAAATTTAGGTTTTGGTGCCGATTGCAAATGGAACGGAACCGATGGAAGCGGTGATAACAATTGACGTGATCAGAAGAGCAGGTGCTGATGTTACTGTAGCTTCTGTTGAGAAGCAGCAGCTTCGAGTTGATGCTTGTCATGGCGTTAAGATAATTGCCGATTCTTTCATTTCTGATTGCTCCCACGACGCTGTTTTTGATCTTATCGCTCTCCCTGTAACCCGTTTCTTCCTTTCTGTTTCTCTTTCTTTCCTGTTTTCAAGCGCTCAAACATATAGCATAATACTTGCTTATTCTTGTTTAGCTAAAGTGCATTAGGATTTTTCCCTTTTATTTTATTTTCCTTTCTTGGACTGAATATTTTTGTTACTGGCTTTTTGCACTCGTTTATTTTTCAATGTGTTAATTTTCATAATCATTCAGAACACTAAGATGCAAGAATTCAAGCCATCTAATTCATTCTAGTCAATTCTCATTCTTGGACCATAGGCCACTTTTATTATGAGGGTTTTTGATGACTTGTGTTTGGAAACACTAAAATGCAAGAATTCTGCTCAGCGAAATTCTATTTAGTCAATTGGTATTGTTTCTGGAAGCTTATAGTTACTAGAATTCAATTATTTCAACTTTAAAAAAAAAGAAAAAAGAAAAATAGCAAATATACAGCAAATGACATGATTTTGCAAGAATTCAATTAAATCAGTTTCTTTGCTCATGATTTGTTCTAAACAATGAGGAAGGATCAGTAGTTGTTAATTTTCAGTTCTTTCAACTTCAAATAATAAGGCAAGTTAGAAGGCATTTTGAAAGAAATAAAATCATGCAATAAGCAATAATTGACATTATTTTGCCTGAATTCATTTAAATTGAATTGAGTTGAACTGTTGCCAGCTGATGAGGTTGGTTGTTTTATTTATACGTAGGGAGGCATGCCAGGTGCTACCAACCTTAAAAATTGTGGAGCTTTAGAAAGCATGGTCAATAAACAGGTTGCAGGTGGGCGCCTTTATGCAGCAGTTTGTGCTTCTCCTGCTGTTGCATTTGGCTCATGGGGTGTGCTAAAGGGATTGAAAGTAAGTATTATTAGCCATTTCTTTCATTGCTATCAATGCAAAATCTTTTTCAGTTATTATTGATGATAGTGGCAATTATAATTGTGATGGAGTTACTGCTTTTGACAGGCAACATGTTATCCATCATTTATGGAGCAACTGCATTCTTCTGCTGCTATGGCTGTGGAATCGAGAGTACAGCAGGATGGCATAGTTATAACAAGTCGTGGACCTGGCACTACCCTGGAGTTTGCTGTTGCATTGGTTGAACAACTGTTTGGGAAAGAAAAAGCTGGAGAAGTTTCTGGGCCACTGGTATCTACTTTTCTCCTGAGTATTTTAATCTACCTGTTTAAATTATTCCAGAATTTTCTGTTGAATTATGTTTGTTGTATACAAATATTAGTGTAGAAAAGTTATTTGCGGAGGCTAAAATTATATGCGCATCATAAAATTGGTTCAACAAAGAGTTAATTGACCGTGGCATATATTCACTAGGCGATAGAGTGAAGTTGCAGTTTTGCTGATATCATAAGGAAGGTAAAAAAAAAAATAGTGAAGCATGTTAAGACATTTCATTATATGGAGGACAGAATTTGGATTATTTCTGTAATATGCCTGAAGAGGGTCTTTGGAGCTGGGAATAGTTATTTGCTTGATTAGGCATGTATGTTGAAGTGTTGGATTCTTAACTCAGTTGAGGATGTTCATTACCAATGACAGAATTACTGGAGCAGATTGTACACCATTTATCCTAGTGGCTTTATAAAGAGTAATTTAAAAATTATATTGTGAAGAGATTGTTCACTTCTAACTCAACGGAAAAGCCTTGAATGTTAAAGAGCCTTTGGGCGAAGGCATAAATGTTGAGGGTAATTTGAAGGACCATAGTTGTTTGGTTTGATTAGCTAGTTTCATCAGGTCTGAAAGGAAAACCATTTTGTAAATATGTTTACAATAAACTCACTAAATTCTATGGAATGATAATAGCAACTTTTGAATATCAATAGTGAGTTTGGGAGATTGTGATACTACTAAGGAAGGAAATTCTCCCTATCCCGCTTTGGCTCTTTCTTCCTTTCTATGCATAAAAAATCTTGGGAATGATTGGTTGGACAAAAATTCATTATTGTGGGACAATCATAGTGATCTTCTAAGTTTTGACATATTTTTCAAGAATACTTGTGAGCAGTAGCACATTCAATCAATTGCAATTCCTAAACAAATTGGATAGACATATAGCTAGGCCTTAATTTTGTTGGTCATTTGTTGGTATTCAATGTAGCGGTTCATGTCAGTTCTTATTCATGTAGTTTTTGGTGGCTATTTAACCACAAATAACTTAACCGGTTCTACATTTGTTGGCTGAATGGCATGTAAACTAGATTAGAGCTAAACTATTACTACTATTTGTCTGTCTTCAATATATGTATTTACTACGGACATTGTAATCTTGATAATTTTGTTGCATCTTGTTTGCAACAATGTGATGTTGATGGAAAATTGCAAAGAATAACTCGGACTACGAGTTGTAGATGGTGAAACCATTTGAATGGAATTTTGGTACTTAAGTTTTATTGTAGTATTGTGAATCATATGAAGCTGAGAGCTGAAAAGTTGAAGGATTAAGGACCAGAGGAGTTAGTTTCAGGTTGTCCCAATTCCAATTGTAACCCCTAGCATATTGTTATACCATTGGATTGATGTGCGTGAGCTTGCGAAAGTGTGATATCTACAAGCATATAGTACCAAATTGGGATTTAAATGTAATAATTGTTTCATAGGAACAAGGGCTTTGTGTGGGTCTGGTGTTTGTTAGTATTATAATATAGATAAGAATTGTCAATTGTAGATGTTCTTTTAATTATTGGATTCTCAAACGTGGTGACATGTGTTTGAATCTTCGTAGAGTTGTTAAGCTTGTGATGGTTAAGCTAATAATCCATGCTTTCAACAAGTCATCTAGTGGTTGCAAAGTGTTTAAAAAGAGAATATGCTAGCAATAGTTACTCAAGCTTGCTTCTAGTCTATTGTTCTATGATCAACAATTATTGAGGATTTGAGATGTGATTTATGATTTTGTGTTTTATGTGGTGATCTGGGGATTGGAACATGTACATGCTGGACTTTTTGGATGTGCACGTAGATCTCGAGTTTCTTAGATTAGTCTTTACCCTTGTTATCGATTGTACTACTTGCAGTTCTTTATGGAGTCGATACCTGTTTTGTTTTATAATATGTCATACCTGTTTTGTTTTATAATGTCTTTTCATTCATGATTTTTCATCACTAAGTGTACACAACTGGTATTTTTTTGGTGCAGGTGATGTGTACAAACCATGGGGATGAATATACAATTAAGGAGATAAACCCTATGGAGTGGACATTTGACAATATTCCTCAGGTGAGATTTGAAAAATGATTTGTGGCAAATTTACAATGTGATCTATCCAACTCAACCTGCACCAAAATAAAAAAGAAGAAAAAATAACGCCCTCAGTTTATTGCCATTCTTATTTGAACATATTCTTTTTAGCTTTATCAATTCAGTAATATTTAATTCAAAGACCAATTAAATAAGCTAAAATAAAAAGTGGTATTAGAAGTTTTACAGTGTGTGAAGCTACATTTCAGCAACTGCTATGGAGTCAATATGTGTTTGGGGGCACATGTAGTGGATGGCTTAAATAGCAATTTTTACTACCTAAATTTGCATTTGATTGGCAATTAGCTCATAAATTAGGTTTTTGGTCAGTTTATCCACCAACTTGTCAAATTTGGTCAGTTAATCAGTTTAGAGTGACGTACACACATTTAATAGGAAGTGGAATGTATTACCATCATCTAAAAAAAATGTATTAGCAATATTAAAATATTGTCTTTTTTTTTTTCTAATTTTTCAGCATTTCTCTCTATTATGCTTTCTTTTTTCTATTTTCTTTTTAAAAATCTTTGATGATAATTTGTTACAATAAATGTGCAGACCCAATTTCAATAATTGTTAATTATCAATATTTCAATTATGTTTAATTAAAAAGACATAGAAATGTTGGTATTCTCTATAAACGTTTGTATGCCTCGTTTGAGCATTTTGTCAAATAGATGGAGTGCAATGTTGAAAACCTAGACTACAATGATAGTCTACTTTTTGAGAACACCATGCCTAACAATGTTGTTGACCTTTTTATTAAGAACAAGTATTGGTAGCATTCTAACCAATTTAGAACAGTAAACATAAGTAGAAGTAAGATAGAAAAAGATAAACGATTTAATCATACCATCAGCAACTGATTTATAAAATGGCTTCAAAATGTAGAAAAGATGACTCAGAAAGCAAAAAGTAGAGTTAAATCAATTAAACAAAAGATGTAAAGCGAAAAAAAAATAATTAACTTAAATTTTATCTCATAAAGCATCTTATGCTCATTTAGGATTTTTATCAAACAAATAGCCTACAATTTTTTTTTTTTTATATTTGAAAAACTATACAAAAATTGTTTTTGATATATCCAAAAATAATTTAAAGTTATCATCTTGTATATTATATAGACTTTATGTCCTTTTTACAACTAGGCTAAAAAAAGGCATGCCCTACAAGAGGCAATTATTTAACTCTAGTTTTGAAAAACAAGTGGTATTATTTTATCACTGATTGACCATTGAAATTGTAGAACTGCTGGAAAAAACAAAGATGTTTGAAGAAAGTAAATGTTCCGGTGAGGTTATTGTGTGTGTGTGTGTGTGTGTGTGTACCTGAAAAGAAGTAAAAAAAAAATAGTTTAATGTTGTGGTGATGGTGGTGGACTAGAGGTTGTCGAAGATGAATTAGGGGAAGAAGTTGTAGCAATGGTGAGATGGATTGATGGTGAGGAATTTTAATTTAGGGATAGAATTCAAAGGGGAGAATTATAAAGATAAGAAAATGTTTTTTATATTTTACTATTTTCTTTTTGTTAAAATTGATTAAAATAGCGTTTATGCTCCACTCAAGTTTTCAGCTCCAAGCTTGGGGTTTATGACTAAATTCTATAAGTTTGTGAGTAAATTAACCGGAAAACTAATTTATGAGCTGATACCACTGAATACAAGTTCATGGGACAAATTACTATTTAAGCCTGCAGGTGGACACATAGAAAACTTCAAGTTTTAAATTAAAAAAAAAAAAAGACCTTAGCATGAGCATAGTTCTGTGGTAATCTTAGGTCGTTTTGGGTGAGCTAGTTCCTTGCTACCGGGTGGTCTAGAAACCTGATATAAGAGCTAAAGATAAGGTAGTCTTCGAATTATTTGATGGGTTGTCTGGTCCTTATTGATCTTTTGAGTGGATGAGGAATTTGTTCAGCTTAACTTGTGGCTACATTTATTTTCTGGTTGATGTGAGAGGAATTTCTTGTGTCAAAGTGGATGAGATAGTCTATATTTAATTGCTATATTACTAAATTTGATCTTAGGGGTTCCTCAATTGTGATATCACCAATTATACATGTCCTGGAAGTATCAATAGTTCCATCATTTAGGAAAAATGCTTTTAGTTTATCATGCATAATTTTATTGCTTTTTTTCAGGTTCTTGTGCCTATTGCAAATGGCACTGAGGAAATGGAAGCTGTGATGATCATTGATATACTGCGACGAGCTAAAGCTAATGTTGTGGTGGCCTCTGTTGAGGACAAGCTGGAAATTCTAGCTTCTCGTAAAGTTAAACTAGAGGCAGATGTTCTTCTTGATGAGGCTGCTAAACTTTCATATGACCTAATTGTCTTACCAGTAAGTTGGGTTGCAGTGTTTATTTATTTCTTAATTTACCAAGGCGATTGACTAAATTACATTGTGCCCATTTGCAGGGTGGGCTGGGTGGTGCCCAGGCATTTGCTAAGTCAGAAAAGCTGGTGAACTTGCTAAAGAATCAAAGGGAATCAAATCGACCATATGGAGCCATATGTGCATCTCCAGCTTTAGTCTTGGAACCTCATGGTTTACTCCAGGTATCAATTTGTGATGATCAGTTTATCTGGTCTCAATATTTCTCTTAAGGTTTTGAATTATGAATAATCTGTTTGTCTATCAACTGTGGCCGCACAAGTTGATCACTGGTCTGTATGGCTTGGATTTATGTTTCTTAGAAGTAAATAACTTTCTAGTTGTTTAACATATTAATATGTTGATTATTATTGATCTTCATTTATAATGTACTGGAGATAGTATGTTAGTACTTTTTTTTTTTTGGCTGGTTTCTTAAAATTGTATATGTTTATTCAAATAGTTTAGGCTAAATTTTATTTAATTTAAGGTAACTTATTAAAGCCCATAATGATTTGTCTTCAAAATTAACAAAAAAAATGACTTCATGTTAAGCAATTCATTAAGTGACCTGTTGTAAGCTTAATTTGGTGCCATTAGCCCTTTGTTTGAGAAGAATATGAGGAGAAATAAAGAATGAAAGAATAATTTTTTTTTTTTTTTTTTTTTTAAGAATAGTGCTGAAGGAAAAGTGAAAATTTTTTTGTTCTCACCTGTTTGGATGAAATCCTTCTAAAGGGCAAAAAGAAATTGGTCATATGATAAATAAAGTTTACTTTAAATTTTGATCCTTCAAAATGTGACGATAGTCTTAAATGTGTGCTTTATTTATTTTCATCTAGTCCTCTGCATTTTGGAGAGAAAATATCTTATGGAAGATACTTTTATTTTCCTTCCATATTTTCCTCCCTTTTTTGCCTTTCACAAACAAGAATGAAGGAAATAACCTTATTTTCTTCTCTTTTTATTTGCCTCACTCCCCCGACATTGGCTTAGTGTGTTTCATTTCTGGCGTACCTGGTATCAGAATTGTTTATTTAGTTCCATAATATAAATATGTAGTTTAATGAAATCTCTTTTATTTATTTTAACTAGAACCTTTTATTTTTGGTTTGCATCTGCTAGGTATGGAAGGCTTTTCTAGTGTCAGTTGGAACTTTCAAGACTTATGCGAGTTTAACATGCCAAGACAAAATTGAATTAAATTCTGTCTTAAGCTTTTTTTTAATCATCTTCATTTGGTAATTCTTTATAGCAAGCTAGTCATCATTATGAGACCAGTATTCAGATGAAATGTATTATGTAATTCCATGATCTAGTAGATGAAATCTTAACCAAAATAAATCATGAGGATGATAATCTTTCTGGGCAAGGAACCTTTAAATGAATATAAAATTTAGAGGCATCATAGAATCTAAGCTGAACCATTTTCATAAACCAAATTGACTGAAATTGTTTGAAACCAGGTTCAGCCTGCCTTGTGTGTTACCAAGTTGGTCCCATGCATCATACAACTGAAGCTGTATTTAAATCATTTATTCCTACACATGAAATGTATCATTCACCCATAATATATCATAAAGCTGTAAAGCTCAGGTTCATCATTTTGCAGTTAAATGTAAGATCCTTGGTTTTCTATGTAAGGTGCTATCATGTTGATAAAACTCTTCTTTTGTCTATAGGGTAAAAAAGCCACAGCTTTTCCTGCAATGTGTCAGAAGCTGTCCGATCAGAGTGAAATTGAAAACAGGGTTATTGTGGACGGGAACCTCATCACTAGCAGAGGCCCTGGAACTTCAATGGAGTTTGCCTTAGCAATTGTTGAGAAGTTTTTTGGACGCCAGAGAGCACTAGAACTTGCAAAGATAATGCTTTTCACACACCCATAGAGTTTGTTTATGTGAGTGGGTGCTTGCTGATTTTGAGTAAAACTGAATTCGTATTCAATATGAATTCAGGTTGCGATTATTGCCATGTGTAGCAGTTTGTTCATAAATAAATTGAGTTTCAGGGGGCTGAGTACCAATTTTTTATTTTGTGGTCTCTGCATTTCAATTCCTTCAGTGGATGTTTTTGTTTGCTTAAATCGTACAGTTTCAGGTTTAGAAAAGGCATAGATGTTGTCCATCAGTAAAATCTGAAGTACTCTTTATGTTCATCAAGGCATTATCATGTTGAACTCTCTACAAGAAACTCTTTATAGGCAAAGAACTAAAGACCCATTTGTTACCCTGATTGCCGCTGGTCCTTTTGCTGGCAACAGACTGCCAGCGGGAGCAGTCTGGCTTTCAAAGGAGACAATCATTTATGTCTTGGTTTTTCTTGTTCTCTTCTCAATGCTGTTGGTAAGATAATGGTGTGTTTCTATTTTGCCTTCACCAATTCTTTTTTTTTTTTGGACATTTTGGGGCTCGTTAATCACACAATTTTACATTTTTCAGCCACCTAAGTTTTGCACAGAAACGAATTGTCTTCCACCATGCGAAAGAACCTTTATTTTAGAATATATATATATATATATATATCACACAATTTTACATTTTTCAGCCACCTAAGTTTTGCACAGAAACGAAATGTCTTCCACCATGCGAAAGAACCTTTATTTTAGAATATATATATATATATATATATATATCATTATTAGAACCGCACAATTTTTTTAAAGAAAATATTATTATCGAAGGCCCTAGGTGTAAATAGGGCTAATTGAAATTAATTTGATGTCTAAGAAAGATAAGAAGATTAAGACGAGAAAAGAAAAGATCAATATGAGAATTTAAGAAGTTTGGTTTCTTACATCTCTACTTAATTTATCTTCAACTTAGAATTTTGTAAACTCACACCTAATTTATTGTACTAGATTGATTTACAACCTAACTTATCCTTAAGTTAGAATTTAGTAAACCCACGCCCAATCTAGTGCACTACATTGATTTACAACTTCTTTTTTTAGGTTCAAGTCAAACCTTTTATAGCTCAATTTTTTTAAGACTTGCCTCTAATCACACTTAAACCAAATCCTTAAAGAGAATTCTCACTTCCCTTCTTCCTAACCCAAAAAAGAGTAGAAGACAAGAATTCCTAACTCTAAACAGACAATCCAGTGTTTAACAAATTGCACTTTATTGAACAAAAAAAAAAAAAAAAGACAATGGATACTTGAGAATTGAATAAATTTCTGAGAAATTAATGATTCACCAAACTTTCTAACCTTCTTAATAACTTTTCAGCATTTGTTTTTATAGTAGGAGAGTGAAAAATGGCTATTAGAGAGGCTAAATATTGTCCCCAAGTTTCTCCTTCTTCATTAAATGTATTTGTAGGAAAATGCATGCCCACAATTATGAGGAAGCATGTCACGATCATAAGAAATGAAAAAACTAGTCATTGCCTCTGATTGTTAACCGTTGGAGGCTTGACATGTCACAATTGTGACTAGTGTGCTGAAGATCGTGCCAATGATCATGAGCTCCATCATGAGAAGCACTGAAAGTTAGTCTTCTTTTGTGTGTTGATGATCATGAACGAGGCATACATGATTACGATCGTGGAATCGGTTGTGAGGAGTACTATGACTTTGATGCTTGTGAGAGCTTGAATGATCACGAGTAGGCTTGGCAGGATCACGATTATGTGATCGGTCATGAGGAACACTATGATGTTCTGAAACTAAAGGCTCCTTGGCTTATAGTCTTGAGACACTTGATCACGATCATGGTGTGCATGATCAGTGATGAAAACTTGAAAAAAAAAATTTTTTTACCTCCAAATGGTCATCAACAAATGTCTATCTTATGTACATGCTTAGGCACACAAATTAGTGAATCAAAATGGATTTATTAAGTTCAAAACATGGGTAATTGCAATTAATCATGCAAATGATCAACATTCTCCCCCTTGTTGACTTTGATAAACCAATTTGAGTGATTGATAAACATTAGATGCAAGTGTGTTAATTCATTTTATTTAGCACTCCCCTTTAATGTGCAAATAGAATTTTTGAACTCCTCAATTTGTGCATTAAGTTAATAACTTAATCATCAATTTTTAATATCATTAACCCTCATAATTATAGCTATCATTCATTCATCATTCATATCTCCCCCTTTTGGCAAAGAACAAAACACAATCAAACTAAAAAACTAAAAGCAATAATGAAAATAGAAACATGTGGTCCAAGGGATGCTAATACAATGAGACAAAACATAAGAAAAAAAAATGTAAGTTATAACAAAAATAACAAGAAGGTCTTTAACCTTGTGCATCATCTCCTCTATCATGTGGCATGTGACAAACTCCAAAACCATGTGGTTGCCATTAACACTCAAGACTTTAGTATTACTATAGATAATGCATATCATATTGAAGGTGATCAAGGCGAATAGCTACTTGATCAAACCATGTATTAAAGTTAGTCTCCAAGAGACTCATCCTATCAAATGAATCACCAGCTTATGCCGATTCACTTTCCATTCCTTGAGTGATTGATTCACATTATCCTCTTGCTCTTTTCCTTCTTATGGAAGTTTCTTCCTCTCTTGTGGTTCATTACCCATTTCTTGTTCAATTGCATCCAACCCTGTGGTGCTAGCCCTCTCAATTTCTTCAAGCTTCTCTTTAGGTTGCTCATCATATACATCCACATCATTTAAGTACCACAGACCATTAACTAACTTGAATTGCTTAAATTTTTTTTATAAGTGTGGTGTTTCAGTGGGAGAGAGGAATAAAGGGAAGGTTATTCACGAGAATGCCAAAAAAGGATGCAATTTTAATAACTATCCTCCAATGCTAATGCTATATGAAATAATATCACTAATTAGATGAAAAATATGATTTAAAAATTCATACTTTTCAAAACCCAGAGGGTGTTCAATATGTACCTCCTCTTAAATAAAACTATTTAAAAATGCACTTTTTATATACATTTGAAAAACCTTGAATCAAATTCAAATGCAAGTAACATCCTAATAGTCTTTAGCCTTAGAACAGGGGCAAATGTTTCATTATAATCAATGCATTCTTCTTGATTATAACCTTTGACCACTACTTTAACTTGATTTCTAATAATGACACATTGTTCATTTAATTTGTTCTTATAAGTTCTTTTGGTGCTAATAATAGGCTAGTTTTTTAGTTTAGGAATTAAGTTCCAAACCTTATTTCTCTCAAATTAATTGAGTTCATTTTGCATATTTTAGACCAATATTAATCCTTCAAAGCCTCATTAGTGGACTTAGGTTCTATTTGAGAGATGAAGGCAAGATTAGCAAAAGGTCTAAAATGAGATCTAGTGGTTACCCCATTTGATGTATCATTAATGATAAGCTCCTTTAGGTTATCCTTATTGAATTACCAATCCTTTGGAAGCTCTTCCTTCATTGAGGGTTGAGGTGCCTTTTGCACTTCCTCTTTACTTAGCCCACACAATTCTAAAGGCTTGGGATCCTCCTTTTTTTTGAATGCTTATCTCTAAGAATTTGTCAACAAAATCATCACAAATAATATCCTTTCTCAGATCAAAGGGATTAGATTCATCAAAAGACAACATGCATTGACTCATCAACAACCGAAGTTCTTTTATTAAAGATTGTATACACTTTGCTAGAGTTGTAATAATTTAAGAAAATGCCTTCATCAACTTTAGGGTCAAATCTTTCAAGGTTGTTGTTAAGAACCTCTAAAGAATAGAACCACGAACCCTAATGATTATGAACCCGTGAATTACTATCTTAGAAACCCAAGAACAAATTGAATTTCAGAAACCCATGAATTGCTTAAATAGAATTGTAAGTTTGGTTGATCAAGATTAGAACCTAAAGAAAACTAAGTTCTTTAAACCCTAACCCTTAACACGCCACAAGGATAGATCAATTCCTTGATAAATGGTTTATGCATTCAACAAGAATTCAAGAATTCAAGCAAATATGCAAAGGGAACAAAACTATTTTTTTT
>CATIWM010169988.1:0-21678 GCA_949671775.1 Mallotus repandus
ACATCCCTAAGAATTGACCTATTATACTTTTAAGTCCTTGTATCTTTCATAATTACTATAACATCCTTAAAATTTTATTCTGTTAAACTATTACATTCTTACTATTTAATTTACCGTTAAATGGATCAATTTGAAAAAAAATAAAAGTTCTATTTGATCGCATAACTTATAATATGGTTTTAAATTCATCTAATTTTTAATAAAAGAACATAATTTTTTAAAAAATTATTATGTTTTTGTTGTAATATTAATTATAATGATTAATTAATTTTTATTTTTAACATCAAAATAAATTTAAAACATATTAATTTTAAATTGGCACTAGTCCAATAAGAACATATAATCAATAATATATTGGTTAGAATTTATCATATTGATATGAACTCGTGATTGTTATCATACTAATACGACTTATATAATTGAACATTGATTATAATTTATCATACTAGCATGTACCTAATTTTTTAATTAGCATTATATACCGATGCGGTTTATGTAATCAGTGCCTATTGATTAGAATTTACCATTCTAATATGAACTCAATTTTTATGATTGACATTGTAACTTGAATGAGGTTTGCCATATTGGAATAATTTTTTATGAGATTTAATCATTGTAATTCTCAAAAAAATTTGTAAATGTGTACGTATGTGTATGTGTGTATATTACATGCACACATATTCAACACAATAAAATATATATTTTTTTAATAAGATTTGATAATTGAAATTCATGCTGATATGATAAGCTCTAATATGGTGTCGATATTGGAGTAGTGACAATTCTAAATAAATATGTTTTGAAATTTATTTTTATGTTAAAAATAAAAATTATTTACATATTATAATTATTATTACAATAGAACACAATAAATCAAAAAAATTATATTAATTTAATAAAAATTAAATGAGTTTAAAATTATATACAAGTTCAGGAATCAAATAGAATGTTTAATTTTCAAATTATTCCATTTAATGGTAAGTTAAACGGTTGTATGTAATAATTTAGTGGGGCAAAATTTTAAAAATATTTAAAATAATTTTCTAAAAACACAAGACCTAATAATTATTTGGTAACAAGTCAAATCATGTATATGTTATAGTTGTTATGGGTCCCTCCTTCTATGGAGCCCATAAATTTAAAATAAAAAAAATAGTAAACATATGCTCTACCTAATTTCAGTGCAGCATTTGTTGAAAATCATTGGTTGAATTTTTTGTTTTCCTTACATGCTAATGCCTGTATAAAGGCACATATGGGCAAAGCAAGGAGCACAAGCACAAGTAAAAGCAAAAGAAAATTGAGCGAGGTGTGTACCTGCGATAGCCAAAGTAATTTTATTTTGATAAGTGTGAGAAAATTTTAAGAGTGTGAAAAATTTTTTTTAATGGGTGTGATAAAATAGTGAAAAAATTATTTAGGAGTGTCAGAAACACTTTGAGTGCCGCTATTTTGGTGAGATCTTTGTTATTGTGTACTTCTAATGTTAATCTAGATAAAAATCTCTCTTGTACTACTATTTTTATAATGGAAGAATTTTTTGGAATTTGTCCTCTGGACGTATCCTAACACTAAAGGTGAACCACATTAAAATTTTGGTGTCATTATTATTATTTATGCGGCATGTTTTACCGCTTATTTTACTCATCCATTGGCCGGTTTGACCGCCTCCATATATTTATTTGTTTGATTATTTCTGCAGTAATATTTATTGTCTCTAGGAACATTATTCCGCTACGCCAACGCTATCTAATTTTTCTAACAAGTGGTATCAGAGCTATTGGTTCGTGTTTTGGAGGCATTATTAAATATTGCAAAGATGGAGGCTAAGACTAGCAAGATGGTCAACTTAAATGGCACAAATTATCACATATGGAGAAACAAGATGAATGATCTCCTATTTGTGATGAAGTTACATCTACTGGTTTTTGCTAAGATAAAACCCGATGACAAGAAGGATGAGGAATGGGAATTTGAGCATGAGCAAGTGTGTGGCTTCATCCAGCAGTTTGTTGAAGACAATGTGTAAAATCACATTTGTAATGAAACTCATGCACATAAGTTGTGGAACAAGCTCGAGGAGCTGTATGCTTCAAAGACCGACAACAATAAATTATTTTATCTGACAAAATTAATGAAGATAAAATATCGAGAAGGCTCTTCTGTCGCCGATCACTTGAATGAAATGCAAGGGATCGTAGATCAGTTGTCGGGGATGGGCATAAAATTTGAGAATGAAATTCTTACTCCAAACGGTGTAGTGAATATGGAGCTTGTCAAAAGCGGTATTCTTAATAAAGAGATGAGACGCAGATCAAAGGGTGCCTCTTCAACACAATTGGATATTCTTGTTGTGAGTTCCAGGGGAGAAGTGAGACTCGAAACTCAAAGCAAAGAGATAAGAGCAGGGGAAAGTCAAAAAGCAAGTATGTCAATATTGAATGCCATTACTGCAAAAAGAAAGGCCACATTAAGAAGTTTTGTCGAAGGTTCATCGATAAGAACAAAGGCAAAGATGTGAAGAAAGATGACAACAGTGATGATGATGAAGCAAATCTCCTCAGAGAATTCAATGTCCTCTTTGATGATGATACTGTTAATCTTACTACCCATGAAACCAGCTGGGTGATTGATAGTGGTGCCTCTATTCATGCTACATCTCGTAGAGAATTCTTCTCATCATACATTCTAAGAGATTCTGGATTTGTAAAGATGGGAAATGGTAATCAAACAAGAGTTGTTGGTTAAGGAGATGTGTATTTGGAAACGAAGAATGGCACAAAACTAGTCTTGAAGAATGCCAAGCATATTCAGATATTCACCTGAATTTGATCTCAACAGGCAAGCTTAATGATGAAGGTTTCAAGAACCATAACGGCCAATGAAAACTTACCAAAGGCTCCTTGGTGGGTTCTAGAGGCAAAAAGGACTCAACACTGTATTTTACATATGCGAATCTCTCCAAAGACATAGTGAATCCTGTGGAGAAAGAAAGTACAGTTGAGTTATGGCATAAAAGACTCAGTCATATAAGTGAGAAATGGATGACAATACTAGCCAAGAAAAATGTGTTATCTGGAGTAGATCTTGTGCATTTGGAGAAATGTATCGATTGTCTTGCAGGAAAGCAAAACAGAGTTGCTTTTAGGAGCTCTCCTCTTTCCAAAATGAAGAATGTGCTAGATTTAATTCATTCAGACTTGAGTGGGCCAATGCCAAAGTCACTTGGTGGCTCTCAGTACTTTATGACTTTTATTGATGATCATTCTCAGAAGACATGGGCATACACCTTGAAGTTAAAAGATCAGGTGCTAAATGTCTTCAAGGAATTTTATACCCTAGTGGAGAGGCAAACAGGAAAGAAGTTAAAGTGCATCTGGACAGACAATGGTGGAGAGTATATTGGACCATTTGATGCTTATTGCAAAGAGCATGGTATTCGACATCAGACGACACCTCCAAATACGCCGCAGTTGAATGGTTTATCTGAGAGGATGAACAAGACTTTGATGGAGAGAGTTATATCTCTACTCTCACAGTCAAAGCAACCTAAGACATTTTGGGGCGAAGCTTTACTTACAATAGTGCATGTGTTGAACCTTTTACCATGTGTTCCTCTACAGTCTGACACTCCAGAGAGGGTATGGTTAGGAAAAGATGTATTCTATGGTCATTTATGGGTTTTTGGATGTAAAACCTTTGTGCATATACCTAAGGATGAGAGGTCCAAGCTTGATGTCAAGACAAGACAATGTGTGTTCATTGGCTATGGTCAAGATCAACTTGGCTATAGATTTTATGATCTAGTCCAAAAGAAGCTTGTCAAAAGTCGTGATGCTGTGTTTATTAAAAATGAGACAATAAAAAATATTGCCAGAGTTGAGAAGAACATCCCCAGCTCTGATGATGATTCAAATTTGAAGCTAGTTCCTCCAACAACGGTGCCAAGGGAAGTTGGAGATGAAGATGAAGATATGCCACCAGATGTAGGCGATGAAGATGCTCCCATTGAGATTCCATCTAAAGATGATGATGATGGTGTTCATGATCAACCACCAGTAGATGAGGCCTTTCCAGTGCCACTGAGGAGATCTGATAGAAATAGACAACCTTCTACCAGATATCCTAGAGACTAGTTTGTACTACTAACTGACGGGGAAGAGCCAGAAAGCTTTGAAGAAACTACAAATGATGAACACAAGCATGAATGGTTTGAAGCCATGCAGGATAAGATAAAGTCACTGCATGAGAATAAAACATTTGAGCTAGTGAAGTTGCCTGAAGGCAAGAGAGCTTTGAAGAATAAATGGGTGTTCAGGATCAAGCATGAAGAACACAGTCTCCGGCCACGATTCAAAGCTAGACTGGTTGTAAAAGGATTCAACCAAAGAAAGGGTATTGACTTTGATGAGATTTTCTCTCCAGTCGTGAAGATGACATCCACCCGTACTGTGCTAGGTTTAGCATCAAGTTTTAATTTGGAGATTGAGTAAATGGATGTTAAAACTGCTTTCCTACATTGTGATTTGGAAGAAGAAATATTCATGAAGCAGCCAGAGGATTTCAAAGAAAAGGCAAAAGAGGACAATGTTTGCAGATTGAAGAAAAGCCTATACGGCTTAAAACAGGCACCGCGGCAATAGTATAAAAAGTTTGAGTCTGCTATGGGGGAGCAAAGCTACACTTCAGACCACTTCAGACCATTGTGTTTTTGTCCAAAAATTCTCTGATGATGATTTTATTGTGTTATTGCTTTATGTAGATGACATGTTGATCATTGGTCGGAATAAAGAAGAAGTTGAGTAAGTCTTTTACGATGAAAGACTTAGGACTAGCGAAGCAAATTCTTGGCATGAAGATTATTAGAGATAGAGGCGTTAGGAAACTGTGGTTGTCACAAGAGAAGTACATTGAGAAGGTACTTCAAAGGTTCAACATGTACAATGCTAAAGCAGTTAGTTGTCCTCTTGCTAATCACTTTAGATTGACTTCTCAACAATGCCCTTCTACAGATAAAGAGAAAGAAGAGATGGATAGAGTTCCATATGCTTCAACAGTTGGTAGTTTAATGTATGCCATGGTGTGTACATGGCCAGATATTGCACACTCAGTTAGAGTTGTAAAGGAACACTGGGCTGCAGTGAAATGGATTTTCAGGTACCTTCGTGGAACGTCCAAAATATACTTATATTTTGGAGATGCCAAATTTGTGCTAGCTGGATATACAGATGCAGACATGGCAGGTGATGTTGACTCGAGAAAGTCAACCTCAAGTTACCTGATTACATTTACAGGGGGAGCTGTGTCATGGCAGTCAAAATTGCAGAAATGTGTTGCTTTGTCTACCACTAAAGCAGAGTTTATTGCAGTAACTGAAGCTTGTAAAGAGTTGCTATGGATGAAGAAGTTCTTAAATGAATTTAGTTTTCAACAGGATAGATACGAGCTATTTTGTGATAGTCAGAGTGCTATCTAACTTGGTAAGAATTCCTCATTTCACTTAAGGTCAAAGCATATTGATGGGAGATATCACTGGATACGGGATGTATTGGAGAAGAAACTGTTGCAGCTTGAGAAGATCCATACAGATGAAAATGGATCAGACATGTTAACAAAGACTCTACCAAGGGAGAAGTTCGAATTCTGTCGATTGGCCGCCGAGATGATGATGACCTCCACATAGTCAGGAGGGAGAGAATTGATGGGTCCCTCCTAGTGGAATGGAGCCCACAGTTTGAAAGTTAAAAAAAAAAAAGGAAGGTTTAATTCAGTGCTGACAAAATAAAAAAAATTTGTTGAAAATTTTGTCCAAGCCTTGGCTATAAAAAGCCATTAGGATGGAGCAAAGAAATGGAGCAAGAGAGCCACAAGCAAAATAAGAAAAATGAGAGGAAGCTTGTGAGAAAAAATTAAGTGAGTCCAAATTATTTTTACTTTGATGAGAGTGAGAGAGTTTTAAGGGTTTGGGAATTTTTTCTCAAAGAGTGAGTGACAAAATAGTGAGAAAATTATTTTTGGGGTGTGGGAAACACTTTGAGTGCCACTATTTTGGTGAGATCTTTTTTATTGTATACCTCTAGTGTTAATCTAGAGAAGACTCTCTCTTGTACCTTCTATTTTTATAGTGAAAGAATTTTTCGGAGTTTGTCCCATGGACGTAGCCCAACACTAAGGGTGAACCACGTTAAAATTTTGGTATCATTTATTATTATTTATACTGCAGGTTTTACCGTCTATTTTATTTACCCATTGGCCGGTTTGACCGCCTCCATATATTTATTTGTTTGATTATTTCTGCAGTAAATTTTATTTTTATCTCCATGAACATTATTCCGCTGCGTCAATGCTATCCAATTTTCCTAACACATTGTACTGTATGTGTTTTAGGTTATTAAAATTTTAAAAAAAATAATGTAAATATTCAAAATGAAATGCTTATCTCTTTAATATTTTCCATTATTACACTATTTTAAGATAATTTTATATTTTAAACTCAAGAAGAAAAAAGAATCATCATTTTTTTTTATTATTTTCTTAGAAGTAGATTATTCTCAAGTGCAGAAAATTATTAGAGATGTTGTTGAAAAATCTCATAAAAATCCTTTTTCGTATTTCTAGTTAACAACACTGTTTAAAAACTTTTTCAATTAAATATTTTATGTATGGTCCATTTGTTTGTAATTTGTATTAAAGTAAATTTTAGAAGCACAGACAACCCAGCTAATAAAAAAAAAAGCTCAAGAAGCGGAGCTTCATGTCATACGCTTAGCCTTCTTGTTATGGCCTCCTTGTTGGTTGGGACGCTGGTTTTTGAAGTTTGTATATCGAGTCTGATAATGCTACTGTCATCAATATGATCCAACAAGGCAATTCTGCATTATCTGCTCTGTTTATCATTTATGATGACATTTCCCATATTGCTAGGCTTTTGATTTCATCTCATTTTGTTATGTTAATAGGCATTGTAATACTGTTGCCTATCATTTGGCTAAATGGGGTTCCAGTTTAGTTGAGGAGAATGTCTTGCTTGGAGATGTTCCTCCAATTGTATCTTGTTTTGTTTTCTGCTGATTTAACAGCTCTTGTTTAATATAAAGCCTATTTTCCTTAAAAATATATGTATATATACCTATAATTTATTGTTGAATTATTATAAAAATTTTGATTTCAACCTCAAAATTTTTATTATTACTTATAATTATGATAATAATCAGTGTAAATTTAATTTTCTCCAACATCTTAAAATCTATATAGTTTCAATGCTTATTAATATATATATATATATATATATATTTAACTTAAAATAAAATATTATAATTATATTAACTTCCATCCATAATTATATATATCGATTCATGTTCATTTAAGCAGTATGACAACACCTAACAGAGTCTTGGCATGTGGCATGTCTATCAAATGAATACAGCAGCAACTGTTATCTTTTAGAATTCCATGGTTAGATGGCAATTCGAAGGCTAGTTTGGATGCAAGTATGAATATTTATACACCATGATAATGCTAGCTCAAAAGAAAAATAAAAAAGTAACTTAATCACACCCAGCTTTTTGAACTGTGTGCATAATTAATAATTTTTTTATTATAAAATCAATATTAACATTTTTCAAAATAAATCTAATTATCTATACTTAGTAGTAAACCTCATTAAATAATTGTTCAAAAAAAAATCTTGTTAAATAACATTCTCGAATACTATAAACAAATTTAGTTGTTTATATTTTATTAATTAATTTTAAATATTATTAAAAAGTACTACATAACAATAGTTTCAAATACTATACATACATTAGTTTAAATTTTTGATTTAGTATTCAGCCATGTACTATAAATAATATATAGAATTTAATATTATTTTTATATATAGTTTAAGCTACCTCCATGAAATCTAAAAACTAACAGTTTTTTAATAATATATAGCTAAAATTTAATGTTCCTTTCTTATAAATTTAAATTACATTAAAATTTTACCTCATTATTTTATTTCATTGTATATAATTTACTAAATTGAATCTATTGTTTTAATTTGCTTTTAAGATGACAATTAATATCATAATATTTTAATCCTAGCCAATCTTATAATTTTTTTTTATTTTTTGTTTGTCTAATTTTTAATCCTAACCAATCATAGTTTTATTTTTTAACTAATTCATCATATCAGTACAATATATAATTAAGGATTTTATGAGTAAATTTGTTTGTCGTTATATCTTCATATTTGTATATCATAGATATATAAATATTAAATTTTTTAAATTTAGAACTGGGAGATTTTTCTCTATATATGAGTACATTACACCCTATAATTGGAGTTATGATACATAGTTTAAATATCTTATATTTAGTCAATAAAAATAAAATATATATTTTTTATTATAAATATAACTATAAAATAAAATACGATAAATGCATGTAAGAATTTTTCTTCATAATAAAGTTTATAATCTCCAAATGAGACTCCTTCAATTATCAATTATTCAGTATGTGCGAAATTGAAATAGTTGATCAATTTCCTTAAATCCATCTCACTAACAATTTAATATAGCATAGCACCCTTTATAGACCAAAAAATAAAACTATCGTCATGCATAAAAAAAAAAAAAAAAAAAAAAACCCTTAAAAGAGAAATTGAGCAATTCTAGATGTACAACCAACTGGGCCATTTGTGGGTCGATGCTATCTAATAAAAGAGCGAAACATCAATAGAATGATAACGAAAAAAATCTCTCAAATTGGCCCCTGAACTTTTATGGTTGAGCCAAAAAGTCCATTTTTATTTTTTCCATAAAAAACTTACATATTTGAATAATTTACCATAAATTGAGTACACTATCTAATAAAATTAATTTATATATAATAAATTAATATATATTTTTATTTTAAAATTTAATAAAAATACATCTTTTGCAAAAAATTCATTAAATTATTGCAAAATTATATAATTCGTTAAATTAGTTTCATTCTATTTTTGGTATGTGTCAGTACACTTAATTTTGCGCCTATTTAGCTTAAAAAGGGTAATGTGTTTTTTTTACTGAAAAAAAGTTCAGGGACCAATTTGAGCTTTTGGCAGAATGGTAATGATGATAGCCAGTGGACTTGATCGTGACTCTGTGAATGATAATTGTTCATCATCCGTTTGAATAGATTCACCAGTGAAAGACAAGAAAATTTTTCTATCCACTTATTGTATCTAATTTTATAATCATTGGGGAAATTAAATCTTTGCAATGTTTATCATTCGTAGTGCCATTTTTGTCCAATTTAAGTAATGATTTATGCTGCAGATCTAACGTATGCATATTATCTAAGGGAGAACATACATGCACACGTTAATTGGTTTCTTTTGAAAAGAAGAATTCTATTTAAAAAAAAAAAAACCTGCAAATGTTCTTTCTCACATATAATTAACCTCTCTTATTACAATACATATATGATGGTTATAAGCATATATATATATAGTTATAATTTTTTGGATAAACCCAGCCCCTAAACTTTGACACTTTATTCTATTGAACCCCTCAACTTTTATTGTATTTTATTAAGCCCTCAATCTTTTATTTTTGTATAGATTAAGGACAAATTAAACTGAAATAATGAAATTGTGAAATAAATTCTATTTATTCTAATAAAATTGTGATGTCGGTGGTAAGTTTTAACAGTGAATGTGTCATTAGAATTACCAATTGAAGTATATAACCTCCATGAATATTTTTCCTTACAAGGACCCTCGCCTTTTTTCTTTTTTTTTTTTCATTCTTCATAAAACGTATCTTTAAACCTTTTATAACAACATATTTAATAATAGCAAACCTGAATTGTTGCACAATTTCATTACTTCAATCTAATTTGTCCTTAATCTATACAAAATAAAAGATTGAGGGCCTAATAAAATACAATAAAAGTTAAGGGGCTCAATAGAATAAAGTGTCAAAATTCAGAGGCCTCATAATGGATTAATCCTAATTTTTTTTAGCTAATTGAAGTTGTTGATTCTCGCCACAATTGAGGAGAGTAAAGGAGGGACGTTGATTCAAACCCTATTCTTCACATATGAATGTTCATACTTTTTGTCACTTAAACTGCTTACGGGGGAGTATCAATACTTATAATTAAAAACATGTAATACATATATTCTTTTTTAATCTTTTTTGAAATGAAATATAACGGATATTATTTATACTGAAAAATACGTCTTAAAAAGTGGAAGGTATGATTCAAGTACAAGAAAGTGGCTTAAAAATACAAATTTCGAATAGATTTGTCAATAATTTTAATTCACAGTAAAACATATAAAAAATTTCAAATTCTATATAAAAAAAAAACGGTCATATGTCCAATGATGCATTATATCCTACCAAATTCCCTATGGAAACAGGTCATGATTATTATTCTTTTTAACATGAAAGGATCTCTAAATAATTTAACTTTCCGTGACATTCAAAGGATGGCTAAAGAAATGGTGGTCATTTTCAAACCTCCATTTTGGATTTTTTATATAAGGACAAGTAGGGCTTAGAATGAATTTGGATTGAAAAGGATCTATACATGTTAAAACGTAGACGATTGTTTCATGCTTCATGTGATTGCTGGGGCTATCTTTCTCGATCCGTTAAACACATGGAGTCAATTCTCTAACTTGACACGACCACGCTACAAACTCTTTGTAGCTACACAAAGTCCATGCTGTTGAAGGACGAATCAGAACCAATTGATCATGCGTCTATCTCGTAACATGGAAGGTCATCAGTTCAATTCCGAGCAGCTCCATCATTTTCTGAGCTCTTTTAAGCCATGTGGTATGTTTCGCTGAGTTTAGTGAAGACATACTGAAAGTCTTGAATGGATGCATCCTAAGATTGAAAAACCCCCAAAAGTCAGGTATAAGGAGTAAATGAGAGGACTCGTTTATCAGATGGGAGCCACATGTTCAGAGGGTAAAATTTCTAGTAAATGCCGTAGAGCATGTGCCCCTTGCTCACTATTATTTTAGCTGGTAGGAAGACAATGAACTTGTAGCATATGAATCATGTCTAAGAAGTCAGTTAAAGAGTTTATACCGACTATATTTATGTCCATGTGAGACCATTTTCACAACTTTCATGTGCAAAAATGCAGCTTTCTTCAACAACTCAGTACATTTTCTAGATGCAATACAACATGATGCAACCAAGATAAGGAGATCTGCTTGTTGATACTTTAATGAAGTTCCAAATGGAAGTCTAAATAATTTTGTAATAAAATGCTTAAAAACAAGAACAAAAAAACAAAAAGGACAGTGATTAGCATAATCAAGAACAAGAAAAAATCCGGTTCTATTAACTAATTGAAAACTTAGTTTGGTTACACCTGAGGCAGGCAGCACATGATATGTTTTAATAAGTTGGAACTCAAAAACTAATGTCCAGATTAATAATGATATTATGTGGTGCAAACAATAATGCAGACAGACTAAACGGTTAATGAAAGGTAGTCATAGTCATGTCTCTAAAGCATAGATCTCCGCACCTGATCATCCATGTGAGAATTAATGCCATATTATTGTAGGGCCCTGACCACCTAAAGTCAATGATTTATGCTAAGCAAAATTCACCAATGAAAAAATTGTGGATGCCCTCCAACTCTTTTGGATTTAGCTGTGCGCTAGGTTTCCTTAATGATATGATATGATATCCCATTTTCCTCCATTTTTTCTTACGTTTCCCTCCATCCATACATCAAAAAAAATTACTTCAAAATTTTCTACTGTAGGCTCAGCATTCTAGCATGCCTCAACTTTTCTTTTGCCTAACTCAGCTTTCTCCGACAGTCCATTTGAATCAGAAAAGGACTCCAATTTTCCTGCTGTCAAATCAGCTATCTAATGCGCCTCAACATGCATCTTTTTCTGGTGCTCAACTTGGCTTTCTCCATTTCCATTTAGATCAGAGAGCAACTCCACTAACTTTTTTTTTTTCCCTTTTGATAATTGTTGCACTGAATTCACCTCATATAATGGAATGATGTACAAAGATACAAAGGATTATTGCTATTCATAAATATGTAAAAAAAATTCAGAAAAAATATTGCCACTATTCAACTAGATAAAAAAAACAGACTTAATTTTACAATAGTCAATCATGAGTACCAAATACAATAGATCGGTGCAGTATTCAAGGAGTATTATTTAACATCGGACTAAATTTTACAATCTTTATTAACAAAGTAAACACGTTTGTGTTCAATCTAGTCTCTCAAGTACAGTTGCCTTTTCTAGCGTCTTATATTGATGGCAATCTCATGACAGGGGTCTGGATTCATGACCTCCTCAAGCTCTTTAGCCGCACAGACAGTTTAAAATAGTCAAAAAGGTTGTAAAATTTGCTTCTTCGGTAATTTTTTTTTTACTTACCTTGAACAAATAACTTGCATCAAGTGCAGTTGTTCTTACTGATCCAGATCTTCCTGACGAAATCATGGGAAGCATTTCATTCTCTGCATATTGAGATAAAAAAAAAAAAAAAAAAAAGCCAAGCTGTTCAGAAAAGAATACATCATCTCCAAATTCACTAAACTTTAGAATTACCTGTCTCTCAATTTCAATAGCAGACAAAGCAAGTCTTCGTCTCAATGTTGATCTTTCCTCTTCACATTTCTCCATCAACGCATCTACAATCACCACCAGAGCAAACAATCATAGTAATGAAATGTATTTTAAGAAGGCAAAAGACATTTTTAAACCTGCTTCTCATATTTGAGCCAAAAATGTCTCAAAGCCTTTTGATAAGTAAAGTTAATAGCTAGAAAGTAGCCCATTCAACTGATTATGACAGATAACATTATTAATTAGGGATATTAGGATGGGCATCCCCCTACATTATGTTGCCATCAAATCCTGAGTCATCCCTCATTCTTCAATAGCCTGCAGTTCTAGACATTCCATTTATAAGGATCAATAATTAATTTTTGTCTGTTCAAAGTTGTATATAAACTTCTGCACACGAGTGGACATAGATACACTGAGAAGCTTCCTTCCCCTCTCTCTCTTTCTTTATGTTATTTTCTCCCTCAATACGACTACTCAAGCAAGAAGAAATCAGCCTTTTATGCTAAAGGAAAAAATCTACTTCAGTGTGCTGTTTTTCAAATGTTATTAAGATTTTATAGTTTGAGGTTCCATCCACTTCACATTGGATTTAAAACTCAGCAATCATTCCAATCATAACATTACTTGATTAATTGACCACTTCTGGCATTGTAAAATACAAATCTTCTCCTTAAAACATGTCAACTAAGTTTTAGAAGGCAGATGATATATTAGATACCCTGCATGAATCAACTAGTTTCTAGTTTCAAGACAATGAGACCCCCAGACACGGCCTGCATCAGTTGCTGCTAGCCTACTAGTACAACATATATGCTTGTCATTCATAATTATTGAAGGACTTGCTGTCAGGAACATGCTTCTGATCCTAAGTGGTTATATATGATCATGCCTTGTTCCCCGATAGCAGGGTGACAAGGTCTCAATATTTTTGTATGAAAGTAGGAACAACATTAAAATATAGGAATGTGCTGAACAGAGCAGAAATAAAAATACTGCTGGTATAAGACATAAGTGACCAAGAAACCAATAATTGTGCATCAATTGACAAGAGTGTCAGATAGCTCAGGATCCCATATAATTGATTCTGTTTTGCCTAGTTAACTTGAAATATTTAGCATATTTCCGCTCAGCAACATAGATGTTTAATTTTAGGAGCATGAAAATACTAGGATCCCACAGGCAAGTAAATCCCAAGTCCAAGAAGATTTTTCAAGAGTAATAAGGCACTGAAAAGATGTCACACCCCGTCTCACATAACCCGAGGTAGACGGTAAGTATCTCATCTCGTCTCACATAGCCCGAAATGGACACTAGAGCTTACTCTTCTACACTCTTCAAATCATCTTTAATGAAAAATAAACTTGATACTTAGCATTTTGTTTAAATATAAATATTTATATAGACATAAGTTGAGTTCACATTCAAATAGTAGTAAAAATTGTTAACAATAGTTTTGTATATAATTTTCACTAATATGTCTACAAAATCCATCAAACTTAGGCTCTAAGGAAGACATCCGAACTTGACCTTTGCTTAAAACACATAGGTAATTGTTCCGGTAATTACAATAAGGATTATAGCCTCTGACTCTAGCTCAGGATTAGTACTACCACTAGACTCAAACTCATCTCTACCCTATTGGCCAACAACTTGCACTCATCGAGGACATTTGTCTCATCCTCTCCTTGGTGGCATCCTTTTAAAAAAAATGACAGTTCAAGTATAAATCTCATCAATTAAAAGATCGTTTTCAAAGCTTGAAATTTATGAATAAACAAAGAATGTAAACAATATGTATTTGAATTTTTTTTTTTTTAGTTAGAAAATCAAGAGTCAATACTTTGTAGGCAGGAAAGCAGACAACTAAAGCTCTGATACCAAAAACAAATGTGACACCCCTCTTCACATATATCTTAATTAGATGATTGTTAATCCTAAATCACCTAACTAGAGTATTAATGTAGAGAGGCACCACTTTTAAAGTAAACTTATAAAACTTTTCCTGTATTTTCATAATTTACCACGAGGTATGTACCATTAATCACAACTACAGTACTGCATAACCTATTTGAGTTGTGTAATATACTTGTAGTGACAATTTAGATATATATCACCAAAGATCATCTCTAATAATAATGAAGGCAGATGGCAAGAAAATAGAACTGCTAACATGCATAAAATATATATATCATAACTACACACTAGTAGGCTAGATTTAAGATACAAGTACAGGGTTACACAAAACTATATACAAAAATTTACATCCAAGAGTATCAACTACCCTATATAGAAAGGAGTAAAGAATAGATTCAAGATACAACTCATTTATATATACAAATATACATCAAAAGGGGATAAGTAATACCCTCTATGTCCCATAAACTCTAACCTATGAGATTTCTCATATATACATCAAGCGGTATAACATGCAAAAAGCCTAAAATGTAGCATCATAAAGTCACCTCAGTCCTCTATCAGGACTATAGTAACATGGACGTTAAAAGCAATCTCGTAAATACTCGAATAACAGTACAAACATGCTCTCCATGGTCCTCTCAAATAGAGTGCACGCAAAATGGAGTACCTACAGACTCTACCTGAATCCTCCAATCCAAGTCTAAAGTCACCCCATGTCCTAGGGTGTACTTAATCTGAGTCTCATCCTGCTTAACCTTTTGACTCGTAATCAACTAATTATACATCATACTATTATAGAAAAGTATTACTTATATACTATATGCTTTACCTAAAAAAGGAATTAATAAAGTGAAGGAGTGAGTATTTTCACAAGAAAATACCCAGTGAGCGACAAAATACGAAGAAGATATGAATAATAAGGAAAATATAGCATAATATGCAATGAAAAATGAATATCAAACAAAAATAGTCAAAATATATAATGAATATAAATTATTTAATATTGAAAATGCTTGATAAATTTTCACTCAATTCACATTACTCAGTGATGTGAATAATAAAGAAAATACAGCATAATATACAATAAAAAATGAATATCAAACGAAAATAGTCAAAATATATAATGAACATAGATTGTTTGATATTAAAAATGTTTGATAAATTTTCACTCAATTCCAAATAATTTATATTCATTATATATTTTGACTTTGACTATTTTCCTTCTTAGTCATACTCTGTCACTCACTCACTGAGTAATGTGAATTGAGTGAAAATTTATCAAACATTTTCAATATCAAATAATTTATAATCATTATATATTTTGACTATTTCCGTTTGATATTCATTTTTCATTGTATATTATGTTATATTTTCCTTATTATTCACATCTTTGTCGTACTCTGTCACTCTCAATTGAGTGAAAATTTATCAAATATTTTCAATATTAAATAATTTATATTCATTATATATTTTGACTATTTCCGTTTGATATTATTTTTCATTATATATTATGCTATATTTTCCTTATTATTTACATCTTCATCGTACTCTATCACTGTCACTCCTTCACTTTATCAATTTTTTTTTCAGGTTGAGCATATAGTATATAAGTAATACTTAATTATAGTAGTATGGCGTATAATTGGTTGATTATCAGCCAGTATGTTAAGGAGGATGAGATTAAGATTAAGTACACCCTAAGACATGAGGTGACTTTAGACTTGGATTAGAAGGTTCAGGTAGAGCCTGCAAGTACCCTGTTTCGTGTGCACTATGTTCGAGAAGACCATGGAAAGCATGTTTGTACTATTATTCGAATATTTTATAAGACTGTTTTTTACGTCCATGTCACTCTAGTCCTGACAAAAGACTGAGGTGACTTTCAAATGCTACTTTTTGGGCTTTTTGTGTGTTATACCCTCCTGACATATATATGAAAACTCTCACAACTTAGGGTTTATGGGACATACAGGGTATTACTCGTCCCCTTTTAATATATATTTGTATTTATAAACGAGTTGTATCTTGTATCCCTTCTTTGCTCCTTTCTACGTAGGTTAGTTGATACAAGTAGATTACAATTATTCTTGGATGTAAATTTTTGTATATAGTTTTGTGTAACCCTATACTTGTTTCTTAAATCTAGCCTACTAGTGTGTAGTTATGATATAAATAAGTTATGCATGTTAGCAGTTTTGTTTTCTTGTCATCTACCTTCATTATTGTTTGAGATTATCTTTAGTGATATCTATCTAAATTGCCACCACGAGTATCTTACACGAACCCAAATAGGTTATGTATTATTGCAGTTGTGATTAATGGTACATACCTCATGGTAAATTATGAAAATAAAGGAAAAATTTTTTGAGTTTACTTTGAAAGTGGTGCCTCTTTACATTGATACTTTAGTTAGGTGATTTAGGATCAGCAATCATCTAATTAAAGTACTTGTAGAGAGGGGTGTCACAAAAGAATTCTCCAAAGATTATTACAATCCAGCTCAAAGTGATCTCTAGAGATCAAAATCCTAGGATCATAATTTCCTATACTGCTTCCCACTACACAAGGTCACTCAGAGTCACTTAAACAATGAAAATGGTTAACCCCAACTAAGAACCACTAATAAACATGTTGTTAGCTGTAAAATATTATTAGCTGCATAATATTAGGACTTGAAGATTACATTAGTTGTGTATATTCCTATTTTAGGTAGACTTCTATTTTAGTGCCTATTTTATAGGTATTATTACTGTAATAGTTATTTTCCTACTTTAGAATTCTTGTATATATAGACAAGGCTGTAAATTACAGTAATAAGTAAGAAATTTTTTCCTCTCTTCCGTTCTTTTCTTATTCACAACAATATGATATATCAAGAAATAGTTTTGAGGCTGTTAAAAAAATTCATTCATAAGCTGGGGCTATTTCTTATAATTCTTACGATTTTGAGTAGGACTGTTGAAGTATACCTAACCAAAATTAAAATAAGAGAACTATCTATATTATGGCCTGCAATATCATAATGTTTGCGTGTTTGATGAGGTTTGCTGTAATCTGAAACAGCTCAAGTCAGAATGGGGACTTTGCAAGCTCTACTTCCATACCGAATTCACTGTCAAAAGCAGATATCCCAGTACAAAAATGTTGAATTAATTTCTAGATCATAAATAATGATGGCAAGTACTTCTTTTACCCACTTCCCTCACCCATCTTTCCATCTTTTTTTTTCAGAATATGAAATCCATCTCAAAGGGCCTCCTCAACCTTACATCTCTAACGCAACTACACATTTTGGATTGTCGAAATCTTATAATAAATGGCTAGGTACCATTTCTTGATTCCCTTTTTTTTTTGTTTTGTTTTCTGTAAAGAAATGGATGAACTTTCTTTTAAAAATTTGAAACTTGATGTTGCAAGATTATTATACTTCTTAAACTAGTGTATAGTTTTTATGTTGGAAGAAATGAATTTGAGCAACAGTGTATTTTCAAAATAAAGAGTTAAATAAATAGAATAGAGTTAGAATTGAATTTTTGAAATTTTAAATCTATACAAATAAGGGGTTGCTGAATTGCTCAATTTGAAGACTTTGTTGATGGTACAAGTACCTATTGCTAACACTGAAGAATCCTAAGGGTAAGGATGTAGTAATGGTTCAAAGGATGCAGTAATGGTTCAAAGGATGCTTTTAAGTCCATTTATGATAAGTTAATTTAATTCATGCCTATGTGTTTTTTTTTTTTTTTGTTATATATTATATGATAGGATGTTTGGTTTTTGGCTTCATGGTCAATTGAAAGGGGTGTGATCTGAGATGAAGAAGGTGCTTCATAGAGTTCTGATTTTTGATGTATTTTTATGGTAACAATCTTGATGAATCATCCTCATTTTATGCTAGCATGTGAAGAACTCTCAGTAGCAACAAGTGGAGAAGCAACCTGATGTTTTGACATAGACACAGAAACAAGCAAGGCCTGTGCACTTGCATTGCTTTCATTGGCCTTTTGCTGAGCAGGCATCCTTGACTACATGAGTGGAATTAGCTGTGCTATCAAGTTTGTGTTTGCAGGTAGTGACAGGTCAATATTGTGTTCAATTTCCCATGTCTGCATTGCTTGCAATTGTGCAGCCATTGCAAGCTGGTTGTTGGCCATGTTTTGGATGCTTGGCTGAGCCTGCGGTGCCTAAATGACCTTATGATATTAGCAAGCATTAGTTGTCCGATGCCAGGGAATGGTAGGGGCTGTCTTGGAGGATTTTGCTCATTCCTTTGTTCAAATGGTAGCTGCTGTCCTTGCTCCACCTGCTTTTCACCACAAGAATAGTTCTCAGTTGAGTTCTTGGAGGATGATGCTTGCGCCTGATTAGCTGCCTACATGGATATGAATTCTTGCATTTTCAAAATTCCCATCCACATATTTTGATCCTTACCAGCATTTCTTGACCCTTACCAACGGCATTGCCCAACATTCCCATTTTAGCCTGCTGCAGTGATTACAAGGTCAAAGCCTGATGGATAGAATTCAGAACCTGCTGCTCGATGCTAATTTATGAATTGCTTTTCTGAAATCTTCTTTTACAGCTTAACTATAGTTTGTACCTTTGTTATGTTATATAGAGAATATCAAAAAAAAATCTTTAGTATATTATTGTTTTGAACCAAAAATACTACTATTTATTTATAATTATTGGTTCACAAGAAGTTACTAAAAAAAATTTTGCGGGCATTTGCCTAGTTTAAAGATTTATACATATTTGATTTAACTAACCCTTCATAACATGTTTAAAAAACTACTTATTTTAAAAAGTCAAGGGTGCATTAAAGAATTTATTTATTTATGTATTTTAGGCTAAAGTAGAGCTTACATTTTTATGAAATGAACTTCATATGACAGTTGTTATAATCTTTGTTTAAAGGGAATATTGCTCAAAGAGAACGGGTTTTAGACACTCTAGCATCCTCTCATAAAATTGCATTTGGCAAAACCGGGTCATTGACAACCGGAGGGCTCATGTTTAAAGCTGTTGAACCAATTTTCGGACATCGATTAGTAAACAAGAATACAAAATTTCACTTCCTATTGGAAGGTAATTTAGTTGAATATGCATGCTTCCACTTCATTGTTTTGTGCTTGACCAATTAGGATTTTCTTACAACTTAGCATTGACAAGTGGTTTTAGCTATAGCCCCTTTGTCTACTGATTTTTCACCCTCTCAACCTGTGTACATGTGCAAAGAATTTGTGTGGGGATTTTTTTATACAATCGGATAATATGAACTTTGATGGCAACAATTGAAGCTGTATTTGCATTTCAGTATGAACTAAATTGGAGAGTTTTTTATGCAGTGAAACTGTGAAGGGTCATTTAATCACATTGGTTCTATATTTATCCAATGGCTGGCATGTTTTTTTTTTTTTATATCATATCTCAAATGTCCTTTTTAGGCGTTCAACTGTGATACATGGGTCTGGACTTCCTAAATGCTCACAATTCTTTGTTTGTCTGCATAAAACCTTAAAGAGGAAATTATATCTTCAATATAATTTGTGGATTATATGACCGTATTTGGCTGCATCTAGAGTTAATTATTGTTTCATCACCTACTACTAAAGTTCAATTTATTACCAACCTCATGGGTTTATTTCTTTTGAATGTGACCAACTTTTGCTGTTCAAGTACTAAGAGTAATTCTTCTGCATTTTCAGAGCTGTTGTAGATCATAGCATATGCAAGGACCTAGCTTTTGTCTAGTGGAAAGTTTGAATTCTTTCCTGATAGAGATCTTATTGTGACTCTGAATAAAGGTACTGCCATTTCAGCTAATATATTTGTAATTAAATGTGAAATGTTGTATTCATAGGGATGACCAAAATTGAACCGAATTAAAAAACTGAATCGGAATCGACTGAAATTGACTCCAATCGGTTCGGTTTGATTTTCATTTTTAAAGATTTGTAAATTTTTGTCGGTTAATCAAACCGACTGAAAAATCAAACTTTATGATAAATTTACATATACCCATGTGGCAAGGGGCACAGGACGTGCCCCAACACCGTTAGACCATCAAAGACTTTTGTTTTTTTGTGTTTCTTTCATATATTATAACATATTCAATTTTCGGTCAACCTTATTCCATCCCTTCAGATTAGGGCAATCTTGCAAATCAATTAGTTGGAGAGAAGGAAATAATAAAGATATTCCACCCTCACCGTCACTGTCACCTCTTATAACTGTATCTGTATATTCTAGATTTTCTAACACCTTATTTGAATGGGGTGAGCCAAGGGGTAATGAAGGGTAAGGGAAAGTAATAAGTATTATTTAACTTTGTTTGGGAAGGAATAGGGTAAAGGAAAGACAACATTATATTTTTGTGTTTGGATGGAGTGAGGTAATGGAAGGTTAAAAGACAAAAATACTCTCAGTACTTTAAAATAATATAAATTTTAATTTAACTTGCATAATAATAATAATAATATATTTTTATTATTTTTTATTTTTTATTACTTTTATATTTATTTTGTTATTTTTTTCAGTTATTATAATAATAATTTTAATTGAGTGGTGATACAAATAAAATGAAAATAAAGTAATTAAAAATAAAGCCACATTAACATTTTAATTTAAGTTCATAATACATAAAAATATACTAATAACACTTAATATATTTATTTATATATATAACACACTACATTAGCTTAATTATTTCATCATTTCTAACAACAAGCCTTTACGACACTCCATAGGACATTCAAGAAGAGCCTTCAACATTTTCAGATGCGCAATAAGATAAAGATAGCATACAAAACACCTTTGTTCATCATTAGATCAAAAAGAAAAACTAACATAACACATGAACAGTGTGGAAAATCATGAAATATTAAAAAAATTGATGATGCTAATATATAAAAAAAAAAAACAAATATAAATGGGTATTAACCTTAAATTTCTAGCTCTGTAAATCTGAAAAAATATTAAGAAAATAAAAATTATAAAAATAGAAATCAATTAATAACAAAAATAAAAAATAAATAGCCAACTTACTCAAATCTCTTGAAGATCTAAAATTTTGGGAAGTAGAATAGGAAGCAGATGAGGAAGAACGAGAGAAAGAGATGTTGTAAAGAAAAATTAGGTTTTAAGAGAATGAGGATAGT